>JAVXUP010003372.1:0-72279 GCA_033070095.1 Escallonia herrerae | reverse complement strand
GGAAGCTTTGAGGCTTCTAAAGTGGCTTGCATCTTCTGAAGCCATGGAAGATATTAACTCTGATGATGAACTTGTTCGTGAAACTATATTGAGTCCCTTATTGCCTGCAACAACCATGGATAAGATCTTGGAGAAAGCTAATATGGATTTTGAGGGTGAATCCCAACAAGAGTGTCAGGATATTCTTGATTCTGTTGATGACTTGAGTACCTCTGAAGTTTTTAAGGGAAGGCCTTCTGAGTCCGTTGATTGGAATCATTCCCCTGGAACATCATCAAAGAGACAAATTTCCCAATTGGATGGCTATAATTATGATCAGAATAGTGAGTCAGATAAGTCTTTGCAAGACTGCGTTCAGCTGGATATCCGTTCAAGCATTACCAGCGAATGTAAGAGGAAAAGACCATCATCAAGCCCTTTACCTCACTCGACTCAGAGTGTAAACGTGGAGTTAAGGCATGTCGGTTTTAACATGAGTAGTAGATGTGACACTGAAACTAACTATGGTATTGGAAGCTGTTCTTTTGCAGGAAATAAGGCAGATAAACATTTTAATGTAATGGTTGACAAAGAGAGAGATGATTGTCCTTCAGAAGAAAGAGGTACAATGGTTGGATGCTCTATGCGTGATCTAATGAGGACAAAGCGATGCCAGCGCATAGAGCCAACCGAGTGTGGGACTCCTTATGCGGGGAAGGTTCCTTCGGAGGAACTGAACAAAGATTTATCTTTATGCACAAGACCGAGGGTTGATGGGCAAGATAAATTTTGTGTAGTTCCTTCGCGGACAATTTTTCTGCTCGCAGATGAGCAAACAAAGCCTTATGAGTCTTCTGATACCAAATCCATCAAATCCACCTTTTCCTTGTATGGCAAATTGCCTCTTTTCTCTGGCGATAGTGGCTCCTTGCCAGCAAGTACCTCGAGCATTGGACATCATCATTGTGTCGAGGGACCTGATGATGTTGTTGCCAGTAGAGCAATTCCAGGATCAGGAAACTCAAGAATGACTGGAACCTCTTCAATACATGAAGAAACTAAAGAATTACCGCAATATCTCCACTTTGATGATAAAAATCAGAAAAAGCATAGCTGTGAAGATATGAACAGTGGTGAGACTTACGTTCAAAATATAGCTTCTGGTCTGCATAACTTTGAGGGTAGCGTTAAACTTTTGGAGACTGAGAAATTGCTACATAGAGATGATGTTCTGACTGAAAATAAATTATTTGACAAAGACAGTGATGCCTGTAAAAATGGCTCAGTTAGAAGAATTTCTACGGAAAGAGTACTGGAAATGCCCGCTAAAAATCTCGAGGGCATTGAGGTGACAACTGACATAGCCTTTGTGCAATCTGGAGATCGGAGTGGTGGGGATGATAGTGATGCTATTATATCGGAGCCTGGCAGTTTAATTTGCACTGTTGGTAATATGGAAGCAACTTCTTCGAAACTTGTTGGCATGAGTTTTTGCAAGAAACCCCCAGTGATACAGTGGATGGATGGAATATCTGGAAATGCTGTATTGCAGCCAGCCATCGCTGATTGCCCTCGCTGCAGGCGAGGAGAACTACGAAAGACCATCAGGTTGCAGTTATACATCTTCATATCTTAAATGCAAGCCCTTATATTTTAGCCTCATTAATTATTTCTCCCTGTTTGTCTCATGATTTGTACATGCACATAGTTCTGATATAGAAATTTACAATTCATCTGTATTTTATTATGTTGATTAGGCAGAAATCACGGATATGAATTGTGGGACCGTTGCTCCCAAAAACATCTCGAGCATTTTCAACTTTTGGGGTTTTCTTGGTGGTTGGTGGAGAGAATGACCCCTTACCTTTTGGGGATAACTAGGATACGAAAATGACTAAAGCACTAAGGAAGTGCCCTAGCCAAAACATTCCACCAAAGAACCAGTCCCGACAACCCTCCACCAGTCCAATTATTCTAATGCTGAAAATCATTACATGCCATTGATGATGACAAGAAAAGTTGCCATGAACTCGCCTATGTGCAGGACCCTGTAAAGCTGAATTGCTGCCATCATCCCAAGAGAACGTTGAGTCCCTTGCCTGTGAGACTTAAGTGAGCATAATGAAGGCATAAGAGGTTGTATCACTTTAGACGTTCACTAGGGTGTTGAAGCCCATCCAACTATTTCTAGGCTTGCGCAGGAATTGGCATATAAATGTAACAAAGATGCTTGTTTGGAAAATGAATTTGCAGCTGAGTTGCCTTCTCGTACAAAATATAATTTGATTTTGTGTGTTTTCTGGGGTACTCCCCCCAATTTTCATGCCAAATGTTGACTCCCAATTGAAGTTGCATATTCTCGTGTGACGAAAACTTGAGATGGAGGTTCCGAGTGAAAGTATTATCGCTACATCATGTTCTCTTCGTCTCGGTTAAGCTGAAAAGACCTTTGCAGGCTTTTCGTTGGCCATACTGTGACTGTCATAGGAGATAAACGGGGGTTTTTGCCATTTGCAATAATGAGAGAGAAATAGAGACCCCCTAATAGATTACGGACTTTGTTCTGTTGATTTAACCTCTTCGTGCTCCTTTTATTGGCCCAATAGCTCTGGATGCCAATAGAACATACTTTTCTTGCCAAGTACTATTGAGAATTTATGTTTCTCCTAAATTTGTACCATACTAGATCGTAGAAAATTTAAGCTAGTTAATGAAAAAACTTGGTTCTCAAGTAGCTGAAGTTTTTTATATTTCTTTTAATTTCCTTCCTAATCATTGCGTGGCACTACCAAGTGTTTTTACCACTTAAATTGATCAGTATTTTCTCCTTTTTAGGGCTTTTTTTTGGGGTAAACACAAAATTTGAGTAGTTGAATCTGTAGAATAGTTTCTCTCAAGTTCCCCCCACCCCACCCCCCTAAGAAAGAGAACCTCCAGCCCCTTCTTTTGGCTGCCATTATGAAAGGGCGATGATCAAACTTTTTATTTAGAGGTTTAGTGGACAAGATTAATAAAGGTTAGGGGAGAGGCAAACCAATAATGGTTGGAGTGGTGAAGGACTACATGACTGTGCTGCATTTGATACATCTGGAAGAGTTTTTAGTCTTTGGATATAATTGCCACGCTTGACATTGATACCATCTGATTGTCTTATACAAACTGTTATTGCTCTGTTTTGTACAGTTCAGGGCAAAGTTCTAGATGACTTCGTCCCCTTTTTTGTGGAGGATTGCCAAAAAGGGAAAGATGTTCAGTACGTGAGACATAGGATTGATGACTTGGAATATCATCAGGCAAGGGTTATGGGTGTCCCTACCCACTATCAAGCTGACGGTTCCTGTCAATACATGTTGACACCTGTGTTTTGTCCGCCCTCGTCTGATAGCGTTCGTAGATGGCTATTGCATGAAGACAGGTATTTCCCTTTGAGTGGATTATATGACATCTAACTTTTTCTTGACATGTACTGGAACTAATTTTGTTTATATATTGGTTGGTAGATGTTCTCAAAGAGATTGCTAATGCAACATTAGTGGAACCTTCATTATCAATGGGTAAAGTATATATAATATTTCTAAGTGGAGAATGCATTTGGAGACTGTGTATTAAGGGTTAGAACTTTTGCAGGCTCCTCTGGCAGTCGGAACAATTCTTGTAATACACCTTTGATGGAATCTGGGTCTGTGTCTGATGTAAAGCCTATTTTAGATCAAGTATATCAAGTACGCCATAATTCGAAAGTGCAGCCTTCTTGTGATGAAGAGACTAAAGTACTTGATAGCGAAGGAAATAATATGAAAGTGAAACAAGGTACTGAATGCTCACAAGATATCTCTCAGATTTCTGGTCCTGAAGGAAAAACAAAGCCGACACCTTTAAGTCAAATCGGATTTCGGGATCCTGCAAGTGTTGGTGGTGGGCAGCAGCTTACATTGCTGAGTATAGAGGTAATGGTGGTTGCTTCTCCTAAATGTCCTTATCTGACTTGAATCTTGTGAAGTGCATTTTTATTTCTGGAGTTATATGTCTTGAGAATTTTGCTCATAAATTGAACAACTTGTTCCTCTGAAAACCCTTCCACCTATACAAAATGGCCAGCTTTCGTACTGAGTTTGTTATATTATATCATATCCTTTTTACATATTGTTTTGATATACTGTTTATGATGCTTATCTGACCGTTAATACAATTTCTTTTGTTTGAAGTTTTGGAAATAATGAGATGCTGCATCTTAGTTGAATAGTTCCACAAATGTACATCTTGTAGATGGATCTTGGCATATTGGTCAAATAGAAATCAGAATCTGATTATTTGAACCATTTTCAGCTTTGAGTATTTTGTGTACTCCTGAAAGAGTTTTGTTACTGAGGTTTGACTTATGATGGAACAATGGTTGGCAGGTCCAAACAGAATCTAGGGGAGATTTACGACCTGATCCTCGATTTGATGCCATCAACTCAGTTGCTCTTGTTGTCCAGGAAGATGATGATTGCATAGTTGACACTTATGTCCTTTTGCGTAGCGGTTATGAATTTGTTCAAAGGTATGATAATATTAGTTAGTATGCTAAGTTTTTATGTTTGCTGCCAACATCATCATCATTGATCTTGCAAACATTCTCTCTTGTTGCCATTTATGTTCAACTTCGAACCTGTCAATATCTTATGGAAATAAAATAATACTTAGTCAGAGAAATCTACTTGTTCACCGACCTTTGTCATCAATCTATCACCGGAATTGGAAGAAAAGCATCTTAGTAGCACAATTTTTCTATTCTTTCCTATTGATCAGCATAGTAAAACAATCTTAGAATCTTGGTATTGTTCAAGGCTGATTACCCAGTCTTAATATCATGCAGTGGCTTGACGCAATTAACAGCCTCGATAGTGCAAGGATCACTGCAATTTACCAAAAGATCCTATTGGGTAAAAAGTTAAACTCGAATGCAAAATGGGAGTTATATAAGCAAGCTAAATCTGTATGAAGCCCGTTTAGTCATTATTCTAACCTAATAATAACCAATTTTGACTACTATCAACTAGACTTTTCCTAGAACCAGTTTGGGCCAAGATTGGCAGCTAGGACCTTCTAAATTATTTTAAAATTTGGAACAAATTGGGGTTTATATAAGGAAGGTAAATCTTTTATAACTCCGTTTAGTCATTATACTAAACCTAAAACTAACCAATTTTGACTACTATAAACTCAACTATACCTTTCCAGCAAACCAGATTGTGGGCAGATATTGGGTGCTGGGACATTATAAACATTTTAAAGTAAGGATAATGAAGCCTATTAGTCTAGACAGCAAAATACAAACATTAGTGATATGATCGCATCTAGAAACTGGCATATCTTTCTTGTCCCCCATTTCCTGCAGGGGCTTTGTGCATTGTACTTTCTTTTTGTAGAAAAGTAAAATTAATTTAAAAAGCGATAAAGAAATTTCCTTATATAGTTTATTAAATGGTTCCTACTTGTGCGGACTTGTCCTTGTTAAGTTCAGTTTGTAGGTCTCGTAACCCAATAATAGATTAGTTTTTTGCTAGTTATATCTTCTTAGGCCCTTATTCCTGATTTTTTTTCTTATGTTTTAAGTGAGGCCACAACATTTCTACAACTAATAGCAACCACTACCTTGACTAGAGGTGCAAAGTATTTCAATTTTCAACAGCTGTTCTTGATGTAGCATGGACCTTTCTAAGGCTATATAAGGCTTTCTTACAGTCAAAGATGGTGGGCTATGGCTTATTATGATAGTACTCGCAATTGAGAAGCAAAGGGGTTCAGAGAGGGATTATATGGGCTAATGCAGGACTGTTTAGGTGCTGTGAACAGTCCCGTTAATAGCAGTTTTTTTGTATTTATAGATAACAAATGAAACTAGAAAAACAAATCTATAGGATAGGAAAACTGTAAAGTCTCACTAAGGCCTTCTAGGAGTCTCACGTGGAAGAAAATCAATGGAATCTCACCATTGACAAGAAAAAGGCAAGTTTTCTTCATAAAGTTCTATTCATCAACTTCCATTTAATTCTGCTTACAATGCTTGCTTATGTGGACAAAAAATAAAGACCTTTCCAAGTACGAAGATTCTAGAATATTACTAAAAGAAGGCTAAACTATGTCCTATTAATAAAGAGTCTTAAATAACCTATATTAACAAATTTAGCAATTACTAGATCTCTCTCGCTGGCCATAGATATCAAGAATACCCTTAATGATAACAATATAGCCCTGCTCTACCTTTAAGGGTCTGATCCCTATCAGTCCTACTCCGTGATATATGTGATGTTTTTGGTAAATGGAAGGGAGTGAGAGGCAGAGTGTATGCAATCATCATGTCTATGCTTTCAGTTTCTCCATTATGAATGTTCATTTTTCTTTTTTACCATAACACACCTCATGCTGAACTCTCATGCACAGGAATCTTGATGGAATAGTCGATTGCAAGGTGTTGGTGTTCTGTGAAGAGAAGCACTTGTTCAACCACTTTGTGAAGATCATTCTTTCTTTTGATCCAGATATATTAATGGGATGGGATATTCAAGGTGGTTCCCTTGGTTTGCTAGCTGAAAGGGCAACACATCTGGGAATCGGTTTACTTAATAGCATATCTCACACACCATCTCTAACAAATATGGCTGCTAGAGATTTGGTTGTTCCTGAGAAAGGAATGAAGCATGGTGTGCTTCCTGAATCTTTGACTACTGCCTCTGTTCTACTTGAAGATTCGATAATTGAGGATGAATGGGGTCGAACACATGCCAGCGGTGTCCATGTTGGTGGTAGAGTTGTTCTCAACATTTGGCGATTGATCCGCAGTGAAGTTAAGCTTAATATGTACACAGCTGAAGCAGTATTGAGGAGAAAAATTCCATTTATTCCCTATAAGGTCTTGACAAGATGGTTTTCGAGTGGTCCTGGACGAGCAAGATATCGATGTCTCCAATACGTTTTAGAGAGAGCAAAGTTGAACCTTCTCATAATGAATCAACTCGATATGGTGAGTATGCAAACAATTTGCATGAGGAGATGCATGTTGGATGCTTTTTTTCTTTCATTATCATCTTATCTATGGGGATTTCATTTTGTTTTTTATTCTTGTTTGGTGAGGCTAGAGTATTGGGTATATGGGAAGAAGGAAGCTAAGGTTAAGAGACTATATGCTCGGTTGTATACTTTAAAGACTCACTTAAGGCTTCATAGAAAAATCCCAAATCACTGCGGGCTTCAGGACATGGAACAAGTAAAGATCACTGATTCCGTTCCGCTTGCACATGTGGCACCAGTTACCATAGGTTTTTGCGTGCCTTCTTGAATTATTTCCCGGCAATACTGCCTTGCCACCTTTCAACCAAAAAACCAAACCTGGAGACTGCAACAATCTGGACTTGAATGAGAAGCGACCCTCAGGCCCTTTTGTTCATAAAACTCCTTCTGCTTCGTCTGAGGTCAGCTGATTATGTTATAGTCTCTGCAGAAAGTCAACACCTTCCTGCTTCCAGTCATGAAAGGTCTTCCGGAGTACCAGATCTCCGGATAATCAAAACAAAGCTTCGTTGAGTACTTGTTTTGGACAAGGAAGAACAAGGAAGGGAAAGCCTTGCTCAATTTCTCATCCCACCTAGGAATCACCTTCCGTGCAACTTGCTCAAAGGGAGCATATGCTCACTAACAGAATATCATACATCAAATTAACAAATAAAAAACAAGCTTAAGTGACACATCTAAGCTTGGACTTTGGAATTCTTCATACAATTGCATAGTTACTGGTTTTGAATATTTCTTGGAAAGGCATTCTCCGGACAGAACTGTGCTGTCACCGTAGTTCTATTTTTTACATTCCAAGTATTTTATAAACTTCAAAACTTCTTTCAAATTTTTTTTTTCTGTGTGCCTTTGCAGATAAACAGAACATCAGAACTCACCCGTGTCTTTGGCATCGACTTTTTTTCAGTTCTCTCTCGAGGTTCACAGTTCCGTGTTGAATCTATGCTTTTGAGATTGGCCCATACACAAAATTATCTTGCAATTTCACCTGGTAGCAAAGAGGTGCCTTGAATTCTCTCCTGTTTAGTATCAAATTGTGAGCATTTAAGACAGTTGCACTTTCTTGGGATACTCGACACTTCATCAAAAGAATGCCATGTGGGTTGTTTTACTGTTTTGCTTATTTGACATTCTTACATGATGCCATTCCAATTTGGCTCAAGATTTTGCGTAAGTTTTCTGTAGAGCTACTCACTGTTTCTCTTGTATGGGCTTTTAAGTCATGAGATGATTGATTACTATTTTGTTGTTACTATTTGCTTTGTATGGACCATAATGCAATACATGTCCTTTCCGTTTTTTGTTAACTGATTCAAGCTGTTATCTTACCAGGTTGCTTTCCAACCTGCTATGGAATGCATACCTCTTGTAATGGAGCCTGAATCCGGTTTTTACTCGGATCCTGTTGTTGTTTTGGATTTTCAGTCTCTTTATCCGTCAATGATAATTGCATACAACCTCTGCTTCTGTACATGCCTTGGTAAAGTTATGCCTTCAAAGCCTGACACACTTGGTGTTAGTTCATATTCACCAGATCAAAGCATTTTACGGGATATAAATAGTGAAATACTTCTCATGCCAAATGGTGTAATGTACGTGCCTTCAAAGGTAAGGCTTCCTTAAATTTGTCTAGAAGAACAGCTATATCTGTGTTTAATAGGTTAGTAATCCAGTTTTTGCTTATTCTTAGTTTTTGGCCTTTTGACTTCTTCTTTCATTTTGCTTTCGCTTGCTGGCATACGGTTGTGGGTGAAGCGTTTCTATTATGTCAATGCCGTTCTTGGTATCTCATTTCCATATACTACTGCTTTTTTCCAATTTTATACAGAATAAGCAGAAATTTTATGGTCAGTCTGATTCAATATCGGGTTTACCTTTGCATTAAGCCATATTTACAGTAGCTTTTTTTGTAGTGGGGAGTAGGTGATGATGCTAGTGAGGTTTTCAGTGGTCGCATATTGTATGGATGTAGCTTTTCTTTGCCCCTTAAAATGGGGCCCGAAAGAAGTATGAATCTAAATTTAAGTACTGGGAAAATAGATTGAGAAGTCATTTAAGATTTGAGAAGGTAAATGCAAGAATCATGATTTTCATAGAGTCCAAACTTATTTTGTCTTATAGCAATGAAGTGCAAACTTATTTTGTAACAAGGGAGAGTCATTTATGAGGTGCATTTTGTCAGGCTGTTCATATGGGTTTTTTGGTGTTGACATTTGTTTGTCAGAACAGTTAAAAAAAATTACGTTACCAAAAGAAAACGTGTGCCATTCACCTGATATAATGCGGTGTTCATGAAGAAGTTATCTTACATTTTTTTTTTAATTTGAAACTCTGAGATGTGATGCAGGTTCGTAAAGGTGTACTACCTCGATTGTTGGAAGAAATATTATCGACCAGAATTATGGTGAAACAAGCAATGAAGCAGTTGGCTCCCTCACAGCAAGTCCTTCACCGGGTATGGCTAGGACATTTTGAGATGATCATTAAAGTATTACATTGAACAGACGGTTTTATGTGGTCTTTTAAAGAATCCTTATATTTTTCTCGATTCCCGTCCGACACACTTATACTTATCTCTTGTGAGCTTAATATGTGAAGAACAGCGGTAACTACGAGAAGTCCATGGCTTAGATGGACTCATCACAGATTTGAAGATTAATATCTTATATTTTCTAAGCCCCTCTGAGATTTTGGTTGAAGTCTAGAGAACATTAATTTTGTCTATCTTTTTAGCTGTCAATCTGAGCGCATTTACATTTTCTTGGAAATTCACTATAGATGATGGTGTATCCCTATCTAATTACTTTTAGTGTTTCTTCCTTCCAGATATTCAACGCGAGACAGCTTGCACTGAAGCTAATAGCAAATGTTACATATGGCTACACCGCTGCTGGATTCAGTGGTCGCATGCCTTGCGCAGAGCTTGCTGATAGCATCGTTCAATGTGGCCGCAGAACGTTGGAAAGTGCTATTTCATACGTTAACACACATGATAAGTGGAAAGCTAGAGTTATATATGGTGATACTGATAGGTATGAACTTCATATCTGCCATTGCTATTTAGAAAGGATTGTTTTAATTTCAATATCTCAACGGTGTACTACAGTGCAATGCGGAATACATAGTAACGGGCCCTTCACTTTGTATTGCCAAGTGAGATGACCTTTCGGGGTAATTTTGACGGTTCTAAAAAGTTAATAGTATTTTGTGGTCTTTAGTTTTGTCTAAGTACAATTTACCATTTTGTTACAGAGTAATTTTGCCTTAAAGCAACTTATGTAAAATGAAACTCTATCTACTCTTCTTTACAATGTGGTGGTGGACCAACCTTTTTCGTCTAATTATATTATTAGTTTCTGTCTTTTTTGGTCTCGTTTGTTTTAGACTTTTCCAAAGCTAACTAGCTTTTTCAAATGCAGCATGTGTTGTCCTCCTTAAAGGACGCTCGGTAGAAGAATCCTTCAAAATTGGATATGAGATTGCATCTTCTGTAAGCGCAATGAACCCAAGTCCCGTCGTTCTAAAAATGGAGAAAGTGTACCACCCATGCTTCCTCCTCACAAAGAAGCGATATGTTGGATATAGTTTTGAGAGCCCTGATCAAGTTAGACCTGTTTTTGATGCTAAAGGTATTGAGACTGTGCGCAGGGATACATATGGGGCTGTGTCCAAGACAATGGAACAGTCGTTGAGACTTTTTTTCGATCATCAAGATATCAAGAAGGCAAGTTGTGTCTTTCTTCAGGGTCTATGCATATTATTATCAATATAAGTTTGGTTGACACTTGATAGTGAACTTTGTTTGAGCATTTTCTTTTTCTTTCCTTGTCCGAAAGGGTGGTGTTTCTCTTTTAGCATATGTTTGGGTGGCACAATGGTGAGTTGGCCTTCTTAGAAATGGAGTACTATTTGTTGGGATGGGGCTAAATTTACACCTATATGAATTTATTTGTCCTAGAGAGTAAAACTTGTTGCTGTTAGCGACTACTGAGGGGGGTGACTTTGTCGAAGAAACGCATCGGTCTTAACCCCACTGAGCCCCTTACAGCTTAAGGCACCTTATGCATCATAGCGTGCCTAGCTAATCTTTTGTAAACCAAAAGGTGATGTGTCGTCAGACTATTTAAACCTGGCTTATAATCTAGGGGAATTGGGAATCCCTGCTCGTGTGTTACTAAGTTGATGGTGGGTTCATTTTCCAGTAAGTCATTTGTTTAAACCAATTGATGATGTGAGCGAGGGAGGGAATGTGTGTTACCGATTGATAAAAGAATAAGTTAGAAACCAGTATATTGATGTTTCTCCATTAAATCCTTTTGGGTGAGGGTGGAGTGGAAGGGGCTTGGTCTACAGATGGCATCCTTTATTCATACAAAGCACTTTTTCCTTAGTGGTATTGGATACGTCTCATGTTGGCGGCTTGTTTCTATCTGCTGTACACAGGTCAAAGAATACATGCTGCGCCAGTGGAAACGAATCTTATCTGGGAGGATTTCTATTCAGGATTTTGTTTTCGCAAAGGAGGTTTGCTTGGGCACCTATAGTACGCAAGCTTCTTCACTTCCTCCGGCAGCAATTGTGGCCACCAAAATAATGAGATCTGATCCTAGGGCAGAACCACGATACGCAGAGAGAATACCTTATGTTGTAGTGCATGGGGAACCTGGAGCACGTCTGTTTGATATGGTAGTGGACCCACTTGATCTTATGGCAATTGATTCCCCTTTTAGATTAAATGACTTGTATTACATCAATAAACAAATAATTCCTGCTTGACAACGAGTATTTGGACTTGTTGGGGCCGACTTAAACCTGTGGTTTTTAGAGATGCCCCGCCCAGGGCGGGAAGCTGTCGGTAAACGCCACTCTTATGCTTCAAATTCCCACCGAACGAGGATCGATTATTACTATTTATCAAAGCATTGTATTCTATGCGGTGAGTTGGTTCAGGCATCAGCCCACTTTTGCAGTAAATGTTCCAAGAACGAAGATACTGTTGCAGCAGCTTTGGCTGGAAGAACTTCGAAGTTGGAAAGAGAGATCCAACATCTTGCTGCTGTAAGTATTTAGTTAAAAATTTGAGATTCACTAGTCTCTTTTTTTAGATGATATGGGATTTATGCTCGCTTCCCTGTGTGTTTTATCTGCAAACCTTTCTTTAGTGAACTTTGAAGAAGTCTCAGCTGAGGCATTTTTATTAAGCATGAACGGATGCTTCCATGGGGTCTATATCTGTCCCAAGGATCAAACTGACCTTAGAATTACAAAGATTTCAACCTTTTTATCTCACTTATGTTCTAGTTTGTAACCTGTTGCTGGTGCAGTGGCACCTCTCCCCTGCTGATGCAAGGATCAACAGTTCTACTTTCAAATTTGGCATCAGTGAAATTATACGAGGGACCAATGTTCTTGTTTGACTATATGCACCCTCGTTACTATCATCAGGGTTGAGTAACCTCATCTAATGCTATAAGTTTGTTGGTCTTTTTCCTCGTATAGTTCATTTTCTCTTGCTTTTACTGAATTGTTTCATGACTTAAGGTGTTCTTTCACAGTAAGTTGTTATGCAGTAAGAATATTAGGTTATATCCACTCTGATTCCAATTGAATTTGCGCCCTCTCGCTCTTCCCCCTTTCCCTCCCTCCAGCCTGAGACACTGGTCATCTGAGCCGAAAATTATTGGGTAATTTTGCCTCCCGCAGATATGTCGGCACTGTGGAGGTGGTGATTGGCTTATAGAAAGTGGCGTGAAATGCACCTCACTTGCCTGTTCCGTCTTCTATGAGAGGTGTAAATCTAAGAAAGAATTACAGTCCCTTTCTGCTGTTGCTACAGAAAAAGGTTTCTACCCGAGGTGCACGGTCGAGTGGTTTTAAACTCCGTATATCCTGCTGGTTTCACTATATGAGAAGAGGTTTGTTCCACAATAGTGCCCCATTGAGCATTTTGAATGATGAACGATTATAATTTGTGTATTTTTGCAGTTTGTTCTCTTAATGCTTGTTTTCTTTACCAAGTTTTTTCTTTTCTGGAAATGAATAGATAGAAGTACGCAGCGTTCTAAAAATAACCAATGAATTGTGGACAGAATCATTATTTCAATGCAAAATTTCATGTCGATTGCTTAATCGGCTTAGTAGTTAAATCTTTTCTTCCAACTCTGAGCCCCGTGCATCTTCTCAATCGCGGAAACAAACTAGCAAGCAATGCTTGGTAGCTCAACCCTTTGGACCGAAATCAACTTTATGAACCATGCAAATGAAATTTTGGAGCGTTAATCTATTCGATTTACTTATCCTGTCTCCTTCTCCTCTCTTGACCAGTAAATCAAACGGGTGTTTGGCACTTTATAAAGAGGGTAAAGCCACCATGGGACTCTCGGTGGTTGTACATTGAGTTAATTACACTGGACCTTATTGAAGTTTGACTTTGTTACACTTATTCACAGTTAATTTCACATACACTCGGCTCTATTTCTTAACATTGCAGGTCATACAGTTTACTCTGGCATATGAGTTACTCTAATGCCATTCTAATGTATGCAACATAATTGATATAGGAAAGAAATATATATGAAATTTTACCCAAATGAATTGAACCATAACTCACTATTGTATGAGCTTAACCCATGATAACCAATTTTGTAATTAAGTGGGTTAGGCAGGATAAAAACTCAATTTTCTTGGCGTGGGTTGGTTAGACTCATAAAAATGGAACCTTAAGTTGCAGGCCTGCTTAAGGTACATATTTTTTTGTAATGATGTTGATTTTATTCAACTTTGGGTCACTGAACTGTGGTGATGGCCATGGTTGCTGGGGGGGTAGAAGTGGGCTTGAAAGGTGGCAGAAGGCGATGGATGATGGTGGTGGGTGGGATGTTGGGTTTGAGAAGGCGAAAAGAAAATATTATAGTTAAAAGCTAATACCGAAAAGGAAAAGAAAATAAGGGTCTTATGTATGTTATTTCGACATAAAATACTCCCACATAAGGTTTTTCTGAGAGGAAACTGCTCACATGAGGTTATACATTTACTTTTGGTTATCCTAGTTAACAGTTTAGTGTAAAGTGTAAAAAATAATCAAATCATAGTGTGCCTAGTGTAATTTCAAAAGTAAGTGTGGTCAAGTGTAATTAATCTAACCTATAATTTCAAAAGTAAGTGCAGTCGAGTGTAATTAATCTAACCTTACTAGAGCAGAGTGTAATATATCTTTCCATATTTTGTAATCTTTACAAGAGCCGAAAGAGGAACTGAATTGTTATTCTCATCTTCTTAAAAGGCAACATCGTGGCATTTAAAGGATGTCATGAGCGGATCTAAGTTCAAATTTTCAATTATCACTACAAAATGTGAATGTGAGTCAGGATACCACAAACTCTTACTAGGAAAATGTTATTTTCACTAATTTGTTAGCCTTTTCACCCTTTTTCAACTACCAAAAATGTACTTTAGTAAGGTATTAGAATTATAGCAACATATAAGGAATAAATTAACGTCTAATAGTTTGTGATGGTTTTCAACACCTCATCGCTAAAAAAATTATCGGCAATAAAGTACTAATTTTTTTAGTGCCAAATGCTGGTATGGACAACCATAATAGAACGTGAACATAGACATTTTTATTAGGATCATTTGTGCATAAGCCTCATCTCTTTGGGGGTGATTGTGCATTGCACCTTAATATTTCATTTTGGGCGCAACTTACCTTGGATATTTCAATTTTCTATCCTATGGTCACCAATTGACGGTTTGAATCATATTTATTTAAACGTTTGTCCATCTTCTGAGGCTAAATTCTTAATCAACCCCTTTCATTCATTCATTTTGATTGCTATCTCAGCCTCCCTAATCCCCATGGTAGCCACATCAGCTATTTACTTCTGTCATACAAGCCTACCACAACCACCATCACCACCACCTTCGTACAATCACCAAATTCTAAAATTGCCAGCATAGAACCCACCATAACCGCCATTGCCACTAGCTCCATCATAAAAATACCACCGTCAAGCCCATTACCTACAACAACACCAAACCCACCGTTGATGCCAAAACCATAATCAGCACCAAACTCACCGCCAATATCATACTGATGCCAAGGAAAGTGGGTTGGCAGTCGAAGTGGAGGTGCCACAAGAAATTTAGCTCCAGAGTCAAGTTCTTGTATATTTCTCTTTCTAGAATTCTAGAGTGAGGAAGTGAATGTAAGAATGAGTTTTTGAAAATGTGAAGTCCTCAAGTGATTCTCAAGCCCCTTAATAAAGGTTGAGATGCTGATGTTATCAGCCGACACGTGGTGCTCCCTAAGCCGGGGTGAGACATCACCGAGGGACCACAGATGTCGGTGCTTCAGGGACTGTCGGATCACATATTCCCCTATCCATCCCTGCACAGCTTCGCTATGTCTGTCTGAAAAGTCCTTAGGTGTGCCGATGAAAGCCCTCAGTGCCGAAGCACGTAGGCTAGTCATGCAGACATCATGGCGGAGATAGTGTCCGAGAGGAGTCGCCTATCCCCACGGTGAGTCTTTGTGTTAGAGCACTCAGAATGGGTCAATGTAGAGTCCCGAAGGAGTAGCCTACCTAGCGAGCCGAGGTAGCATCCCGGAGGAGCCGTCTACCTGGCGGAAGGGGAGTCTTCATGCAGGAGCACTTAGTGATCCCTGGTGGAAATTGTGTCCTGAAAGAGTTGCATATCCCCACGAGATGCTGCACACTCCAAGGAGTGAGTAGAAACATGTTTCACAACTAAGGCAAGGTACGCATGGTGTGGTGAAAGGATAGACCAATGAACGGGCATGGTAGTGTGACAGGATGCCAGGGGCGCGACTGTAAGTAGTGCGACGCATGGACGCAGCAGAGTGAGTGTGATGCTGACAACATGGTAGTGTGATAGAGAACCAGGGGCGCGACTGTATCAGCGGCGCATGGGCACGACAGACTGTGTACGATGTCGGCAACATGGTAATGTGAGAGAGATCCGAGGGCGCAATTATATTAATAGCACGGCGTATGGGTGCAACGAACTGTGTGCAGTGCCAGGGGCATGTGACATGGGAACAACGCATGGGCGTGGCGACAGGTGTCGCGGAGTCGGGTGTCATGTCGGGAGCATGTGACGCGTAGACTATGCTAAAAAACGGCGGTCCAAGTGTGTGTACCTGACCAAGGCATGCTGACAGATCGGAGCAGCAACTGACCAGGGTTGGCCAACCGGTGCAGCCGGTCAACCGCGATTGCCCGACCAGACCAAGCTGACTGGGTAGCCAGACATGATAGCAAAGGTCCAAGGGGGTATAGGCAGGATGGATAACAACACATACTTAAGTCCAAACCAACAATTGTTGTCACTGGTATCAACATTAACATTACCACCACCATAACCTTTCTGCCCTTCTTTGAAAACCCTAATCGTCAATTTGATTTTAGGGTTTTGATTTTGGAGGCGTTTGTGGTGTGATGGCAGGGTGGCTTTACTTTTGAGTTTGATTATGGTTAGGGCATTGATTTTGGTAGCTCCAATTGTCCCAATTAGTGTGGTGATGATGGTTGGTATAAGAGTGGCTATGGTGGAGTCGTTGATGGTATGGGTTTGGACAATGCCAGTGGTGGGGGTTTGGACTACGACTGACGTTTGATGTAAAAGGCGGACGTCAATGGAGTTTAATTTTGGCCCGACTTCTTGGCGTAGGTGGGGGTTTGGACAGTTAATAGTGACGTGGACATGAGTGGTTGAGGCAGTTGGCCGCGGCAAGAAAGGTGTGGGTGTTGACGAGGTCCTGATGATTTTGAGTGTGGCTGGTATGATGGTAGAGTTGATGGTAGCAATAGTGGTGGTGTGATATTTGTGGTGACGGTGCAGAGATTGATGGGCATTTAAAAAATTGGACTTCACCCTATCAATTAATAATTGAACAAAAATTAAAAACCTTCGGGGAGAATTGTATTTAGAATTGAGACTGCATGGTGAAATGCACATCCGCTCCCCTCCCAAATACAAGATCTTATGATCAAATGAGACTTTCGATTAAGATTTTAGGGGAATAAAAATAGTAGCCTTTGCCCTTTGCTAAAATGAAATTGGAAATTTCACATTATCAGGGTTTAAGCTTTCCGCTGTGTTGCTGTTTACTCGTTCATGGAGCAGGGTTTAACTGTCCCACCCCACCCTAAACCTCCCTCCCTCACTGTTCGACAAAATGTCACTGTCTCTCCTCCTCCTCCTCCGCCGTCTCTCCTCCCACCACGTCCGCCCATTCTCATCTCTCTCATCCTCCTCCTCCGCCGCCACCGCCACCGATCCCCAAAAACCCACCTCCCTCTCCGCCCGCATGAGCTTTGTCTTCGACCAGATCGACGCCATCGAGAAAGAGCGTTCCCAGAAAGACGAGACCCTCCAGCGCATCCGTGCTTGGCGCGAGTCCAAAAAGACCAGAGCCCAACAAGAAAACACCGACCGCAGCGAGTCCAGACTGGCCGAGTCGAAGTCTGGCGAATCAGAGGCGGCAGAGAAAGTGGCGAAGAAGGCGGTGGAGGTGGTGCACCCGTGGCCGGAGTGGATAGAGCTGATGGAGAGGCTGGTGAAGCAGAACTACTTTGATCACAGGAGGAAGGACGAGGAAAAGATGGTGGAGGATTTAGGATTTGATGTGGCAGAGATGGGGGGTCTTGTGGAGGATTTGGGGATCGATTTTAAGGATTGGAAGATGGTTCAAGCCGCTTGTCTCAATTTCGGGCGTGATCGGTTTGATATCATGAGGTTAGTTGGGTGTGCTGTTTGTGTGTGTGTGGTGCTGCTATTGTTCTATCTAGTAGTTTTGGAATTAAAGCTATCAATGCAGTGGAATTGCCAACTGTATTGACAGAATGTGGTTTCCTGACTGTCTCAAATTTACTTTGGTATTGATCATCCGGGTTTTAGTTGATTCTGTTTGCCAGCATTTGGAAACTCTGAATGGTATATGTTGTCAAGCCGTATGATTGTGTAGACCCGAGCAATCACAAATTATTAGTGAGGGAACAGCCAATGAAATGAAATGACTAGTCGGTTTCCAGTTATGGTGCGCAAGAGTCCGCTTTAGGCCCTTATCGTGTTACTTTGGCTTTGCAAAGGCTTACTAAGAATATTATTCAGGATGAGGTGCTTTATAATGAGCAAGGTTCCGCTATGGTCTATGTTTTTTTGCGTATGATATAGTTTGAACTGATGTGACTAGAGAAGGACCAAGCATTAAGTTAGAGCTATGGAGAAGTGTTTTGTAGTCTAAAGAGTTTTAGGTTAAGTAGGAGTAAGGCCGAATCCCTGAAATGCAATTCAGGAAAACTAGGAGAAGGTCCTGGGAGGAAGTAAATGTGGATGGGCAACAAGTACCTAAATCTGATTGGCTAGGATGTTGCACTAGTTGGGAAGGATTGGCGAGGATGTTGCCCATAGGATATGAGCAGGTTCGCTAAGTGGAGGACTGCTTCTGGAGGGTTGTGTGGCCATGCATTGACATAAGCGTTCTCAATAATGATGTATTGGTTCAGAGTGTTGCACAACTAAGAAACATCAAATGCATAACATGAGAGTAGCTAAAATGGGAATGCTTATGTGGATGCGTGGCCACGCAAGAAAGAGTAGAAGAGGAAATGAGGAAATCAGCAACAAAGTGGGATGTTGTCAAATGAGGAAAAGACAAGGGGACATCGCTTGAGAAGGTTTGTCTATATCCATAGTATGCCTCTAGATGCCCCTTTTAGAAGATTTATTGGTGCCAAGTTGACAGGGAAAGTCGAGGTAGGGGTGGAAAAGAGTTGATTGTTAGGAATGTATAAGAGAACATGTGCTCAGCAATATCCCAAGATTTTGTTAATCAAAATAAAGAAAACCAAAGAATATATAAGCTTTGTAACATATTAATTACCATCTCTCTCTCTCTCTCTCTCTCTCTCTCTCTCTCTCACACACACACACACACACACACACACAAGCACGTTCTTCCGGGTACAAACGCACAGCACTTGAGAAATGGAATATGCGAAAAATATCCTATCAAGGCAGAATAAGATCATAAACTAGTTGGTGGAGAATAGTACGGAAGTTTTATTTCATAAATTTTTGCCAAAAAGAAAAGAAAATTGGCCAACTTCCATGACTCATGCACTGGGTGCTTTAGCATGAAGAACTACCTCTGTTTCCAAATCCTGAGGCAAATATCAAGCTATTGCGTCCTGTCAATACAGTCTGCATAACAAACAATCCGAATTGCCCTTTCATCCGTGACGTCTATATCCTTCCAAATATTTGGCAATAAGAACACCTTGCTGCAACCACTGCGACATGAAAAAACTAAGCGGTGCGTTTTAAGTCGTGAGTGTATTGAACTGGTTTTCCCCTACACTGTAGTAAAGCATGCCACTGGATAGCAGATAGCTAAGATGTTTTCTCCGGTAGAATTAGCAAAAGTATAACTCTCATGTACTACTATTTTGTTAGTCGACACTAATGTAGCTTTTGCCCTGAGTTCCATTTGCATAAGTTTCTTTGCCTCTCTGATCTGATAATAATACGCAATTAGTCATGGTGGGGAAAAAAAAAAAGAAGAAGAAGCAGCATAAAGGAGAGGAAGAAGAAATAGGTGAGCAAACAGAGCGCCTTATATCTTACAAGGTATGTCAAAATTGATATGTGTGAGAAGAATCACAATCCTTGAAAAGAAGTATGTCAAGTTTTAATATGCTCAGAACATGTCTGACTTACATTGAATATGGCCTGTGTGTCACTTAGATTACTTGCTCTATGGTTCTTTCGTGTATCCGCAACAAATCTCAGTTCTTGTCCCTACTAGTGGTGTCACTGCATGGATTATTTTACTCCAATCTCTCTCATCCAAAATGTTTCCTGATGTAATTCTAGCAATTAAATTCTGTTTTTTAACTATGTACTATCTGGTCGACTCCATCTCTTCTTTGCCCATCAATTCGGTACAAGTTACATTTCGCCAATGGGGCCATCCGGAGGCTTACTTTATCTGCCAACACTTCTTAACTGATTCTCCCAGATCTTCTTCTGAATTGGTGATTGGTGCCAGCCCCACCTGTCTACAAAAATCCTCATTTCTTTATGTTTCTTTCTTTTGTTTGATCCCCGGCCACCTAAGGTTCTCATTCTATGTGTATTGCTTCTTAGTGGCCCAACATTCTGAACCATATTGTATAAACAACTCTACTTTCTTGATTCGCATCTTCCCCCCCCCCCCCCCCTCTCACCTTTTCTCATTGATACAATACATACCTTTTTTTGGTTAAATCTAGTGGCTAAAAAAGATCATCAAAAAGTGGGTTTTGGTGTACATTTCTTCATTTATGTGTTGTAAATCACTTTTATGCAATCAATGCCGCGTTGCCATAGATGTGCTTAGGATGAAAAATGATTTCAGGTCCTTGTCGAGACAGGATATTCAAGTTTTGGTTGGTCATGGTTGCCCTAGTGCAGACAGAAAAGTGGCTTTTTCTGCAAAGTTGTTGAGGAAGCATGTCCACCTTGACGAAGGAGATGTAAGTATAATTATCAGCTAATGTGTGTGTGTGCACGCACATATACCCCATTCATTTGTGGGTCTCTCCATGTTCCATATATGATTAAGTATTCTTAAGTCAGTATATAATAGATTCTTCTCTCCAATCATTTATATGTCAAAGAATTTGTCACTTTGGCTTCTCATATGGTTCTGTAGCTGTTGCTTGCCTCCACTGTTTGCGTTGCATGGCCATCTGCTCTAATAGCATAAGCTGTTCGAGAATAGGCCGAACATGTATTCATTGATTTAACTCCCCACACACACACAACCCCCCCTCCCTCCCCCCCCCCCCCCCCCCCCGCCCCCCCGATTGCACGTGGAGAGTATAGAGAGTCAAATCAACGAGATAAATGAAGGTGCACCACCACCAAGTGCACAAATATGAGAAGTATAAAAATGGGGCCTAATAATGAACTCAATACGAGAGCTTTGTTACCATGCTAAGTTACTTTTTGCTCTAAAAGGTTAAGCTGTTAGAGAATGAGCTCAATGTGTATATCATTGCTTTACACTTTGGTCAGATTCTGAACATTCTTAGAGATCAGTCATGAGAAATGTTTAGACGGTTGCAGTTTTGGTACTAAGAGGAAGACAGTCGATGCTGTCAAAGCTACTATTTGATAATTAAGAACCCAAGATTCTTGTTCATTGGAATGATGGGATGAAATCGTGTTGCATATTTTAATCAGTAATCACTGTTTGAATGCCTTTCACACAATAGTGGATCAATACTTTTGACTTTGCTCACTAGCATTTCAGGATTACAGATTTAGTTCCTTGACACATAAGCACTTGATTTTGGTGCTGTTGTACCGAAGGACGCATTTATATAGGAAGCTAGACACAGAAGAGGAGTTGGATAATATGTAAGTGGGTTGAATCGAAGGGAAACAGAAGGAAAAATATATATTGGAATTTGGTCGAGGAGAAAAGAAGTAGTGATCTGTCTGTTTTCGGGTGCATGTGTGCTAGGGAAGAGAGAGGGGCGGGGAGAGAGGCGTGGAAATCCTCTGTTTAAGCTTGTCCCTGGACTTCAGCACCCGTCAAGAAGTAGTGCTAAAAAATTGCAGGTGCCACAGCTTAACCAGTGGCTGATAAAAGGATCATACACAATAATTTCAATGTCCTTTTAGTTACCTGCCCCTCTGTTGGGACAGAAGTTTACAAGGAGCACCTTGCCTCTTTTAAAGAAGTGGAGAATTGTATAAATGCACCCCCACCCCTCACCCCCCCAAACCCCAAGAGGAGAAAGAAAAATGATAGAAGAGAAAACAAAATCCTTTTGGCTCCACCCTGAATAAAGAGCCTAAATGGCGCACCCTTTTGGGGCCGTGGTATCTATGTTAAAGGAGCAAACCTCTCACTCCTGGTTCCATCCTATCTGAAGCCGTTACACTGTGCCTAGTCGAGACATTAACCTTAAGCCTTGCATTGTTTGCGCCTAGACCAGACTTAAAACCTATGGTTCCTTTTATGGTGCAAAAATTGCTAGAAACTCCTTTTGCTAGCAATACGTTCACGCTTCTCCTGAATTAATATGATACATAATTCTAAGCTGCTCAGTTGACTCTCATGTTATTAATGTTTCAGGTCTGTAGTTCATGCAGTTTGAGGAACTCCTGTGAAAAGGCATATCTGCTAACAAATAAAGAAGAAGAGGCAAGGACAATTGATGTCATGCGTATCCTGTTGACATATGGCTTCGATCCTATAAATGGATCAGTTGTCAACGAGTCCCTTCTGAAGATAAAATCTGTGAAGACTGTAGTTCGTAAATTGCTCCATGAAGTGGTCAAATTGAGTGCAGTCCCAATAGACCCGAATTTGCCCCCACCTGTTATTAAAAGGCCTCCACCGAAGGTGAAGCAACCACCTCCCCCTCCAAGGAAAAGGGTTGGGCGTGACGACGTTGAGATGAAAAAAGGAGATTGGCTCTGTCCAAAGTACGTATCACTCTGCAGTTCCATAATTTCCATAGGCCCCATTTCTTACTTGAAATCAATGAGGTTGTGAGGCCAATATGGGACGGAGATCTTCCACCTAATAAAAGGCCTGTGTATGCTGCCTTTACCCCCTCTAGTGTATGCAGGAAATGTATAAGTCCCTGGCACACCTATTAATGTCACTGGGTCGGTTATTACTAACTTGTTCAGTCATATTACAAACGTCTCTATCCACACATCTTTATGATTGTTCACACTCCATTTTGTTGCTAAAAGAAAGAAGTAGGTCACTATTCAACTTTGGCAACAATTCGAAGTGTGGAACATCGAAACGGTGTGAATAGACAACGGTGGATGACCTCTAATAGGAACTGTGGCTTAGGTGGCCGTAGTTGCATACTTCTACATATTAAATGAGCATGCTTACAGGTCAAAGTTATCAAGAGGTCATACACATCACTTAGCAGCAATATGGTGATTATATTATACAACTGCCTTATCATCAGTTTTACTTCATTCGGTGACCAAGTATGTCATCACAAGACGCTAGATATCAGATAATTTCAGAATATCTCATGATGAAATATAACCACAAATTGGCACATAAAATTTCCCACTTTGCCTAGAGTTAGTGGTGTACGAGGCTGTCTATGGAACTAATTTCCAGTCACTTCTTTTCTTCTTTGCTACTTTGTTGCTCGAGTGAATTTTTGAAAGCAAGATATCCTGTGTAATTTGGTACGGGTGGTGAACTGGTCTCAGGTGCGACTTTATGAATTTTGCAAAGAATACTATCTGCTTGCAGTGTGATGCCAATCGTCCCAAGAGACAACTGCTTCCAGGAGAATGGGAATGCCCCGAGTATGTTCACTTTGCTTTTACTGTTCAGGTTTCACTGTGATGCTGTTATATTTGTATCATAGTATAAATGAAGCTCAGGTGGCGATCTCTGTCTTTGGTTGCTAAATACTAGGCATATATTATCTATAATGTGATCTCAGGTTAGTGATAGGGGACAAGAATTGCACTAATAAGTTGGGGGACTTGGCGGCTGACTTGTCAAATTTTGTGAACATCATTTCATGTACCTTTACATCTTTTTTCTTTTTACCTTTTTATTTCCTTCCAAGCCCCTTGCGCCGCCACGCCCCCGCCCCCCCGCGGGCTCGTCCCGTGGGGTCCTGTTTTTCTGATGTCCCATATATAGTTGGGAGGCCATTATTATTTTCTTGTGGGGGTTGATCTGAGGCGCTGGAAATTCCTGAGGAAGAATGACTTTTAAATCTAAGCACGACCTTCCATTTCTACATGCTTAAATTGTCAGTGAGAATTGCATAGTCGATAATTGAATTTAAGTTATGTTTGGCAGGTGCAATTTCCTAAATTATAGGAGAAATATGGTATGTTTCCACTGTGATCATAAACGCCCACCTGATGAATTTATGGAGAGTCAAATGCAAGAGAAGCATCATGGCCCCATATTGAGGCCGGGGAAAGTCCCCATCAGGACAGAGGTTTCTAATGCATGGAATTTTGATTTTGACGACAATGAATCAGATGGAGCAGATGTTGCTGCTTTTGAGTATGCAGATTCTCGAAATCTGGATGTACTAGGTGGACTGGCCAAAGGAGAAAACTTTAGAGGAGCTGAAGATGGAGTTTACATGAATGGCAGGTCTCCAAATTCGAAAGAAAGAGAATACCCTGGTCCTGGTCCTAAGCAAGCTGGGATGGGGTTTGATGACTTCGATGATGAAGAAGATGATGTAGAGAGTTACGAGTTAGACAATCAAAATAGTGCACATAAGACGACTTCTATTGATTTCTCAGAGCTCGAAGTTAGCTCTGGTTCTGAAGATGCTGAAGGCCCTGGTGAGGATCAGCATGCTTATCGGAGAACCAGAACCAGCTCCCCTAGGAATAACAGGACATTGAGGCCTACGCCTCGAAAAGCAGCTTTTTCTGGTTCCGAGGACGGAGAACTAGATATAGACTCCGACGAAGATCTTCCGGTTCATCCGAACTGGAAATCCAGTCATGTGGCCAATTCTGGACAGAAAACAAGTAGTAGGGGGGGCAGAAATTTTGGCTTTGATGAAGAATCCGAGCTCAGTTCCGGCTCAGAAGATAAAGAATTTCCTTCGAGGAAGCATAATGGGAATAGAAGGGGTTCTAGTAACATTGATTTTGTGAAAAAAGGCCCCAGGCCTTTCTCTGGTTCAGAATCTGACAGCGATCTAGATTTTCGTAGAACTAGAGTGCGAGGCAGTGGAGCAGGCTTGGATAGAAGAAGAAATACCTCAAACCTTCGTGACAGCTTCGACTTGTCCGACGACTCGCGAGCCAGATCCCGTAATGCGATGGGTGATCGAAGGAACCCTTCAAAGGACAAAGGGAATGGATCATCACGCGGGTCTCGCGGTAATGATAGGGGATTTCGAGGGAATGATTATGACGGATCATCACGTGGTTCTTGCGGGAACGATAATAGGGGCTTTCGCGGGAATGATTATGATCATGATGGATCATCACGTGGGTCTCGTGGTAATCGTAGGGGATTTGGAGGTGATGATTATGATGGGCGCAGAACTAATGCTAGAGTATCTGGTTTCAGAAACTCCAGTAGTCTTGGACGAGAAAGCTTTGGCAATCAGCAACGAGGAAGATCTAGTAACAAGTTTGATGACAGTTATTTTGAAGAGGAAAGGCCCAGGAGGCCTCGGGTTAATGTACGGTAAATTGCGGTTTAGAACCGTGATGCCCTTGTGTTTTCCTTTTTTGTTCTTTGAACATTGGAGTGCACAAAGCATTCATGAATGGCAATTCCCTTTGTAATTTTGAAATTGAATTATCTAAGAAAGTATAGGACATGAATGACTGTTACTTCCAAGTTAGCAACTGTTGTGAAATCACATAAGCCAGTAATTAGAAGTGTGATGGAACTGGTCCTCCTCCCTTGCCCCAATCTCGCAAATTCTGTCGGACTGGACTATATAGGTGTCCCTGAAAGTAATTTGCTTATTCAAGCATCTGCGTTTGAGTCCCCTCTTCAGTTCAGATTTTAATCAAGCCACCAAAATCATCTAAATATCTTGAAAACACAACGTATTAGAGCCACCTAGTTGACGATGGTCCAGACCTATGAGGTGTTTGAAGGTCGTAGACAGTGAAAGCCACTCACTGTCTACGACCTTCAAGTTCACTTCTTATCTCCGCACCACCATTAGTGGTGGTACATACATGATTGAAGAGGTTCTTATTACTCACATATTTTGCACGATATATAGTGATTTGAAATAAAAATATTTTAAATTTTTATTAAAAAATAATTAAAATTAATCAATGTGATTATTATAATTAAACGATAATAACAAATCAGTTATTAACTACTAATCAAATACTCAAAATAAAAAGTTCATCACCCAAAACATGGTCTTACTTTCAAACCCGAATTTTTCACGTCAATTATCACCAATGTTTTTTACTATTTATCATACTTATTTTTTTCGTCACATCAAGTTACCGCTAAACAAAATTCTGACTGTTTCATATTATATCTTGTTATCTAAGATACACTGGCATTGCAATTAGTCTCAAACATTTCCCACAAATATCTAACTCTCACGAAACACTACAAGTTTGATTGTATAACAATAAAAGTGAAGAAAATTTTTAGAGATAATAATATTGAGTGTTTATATTGGAATATTGACATTTTTTTTCTGCAAGCATCACTATTAAATTTCAAAATATCATTGCTTATAATTTTCAGTATCATTCATTACCTATCATGTTTCTTTCTACCCAATTATTATCATTTTTTGTAGCGATGATTATTAGAGGTCAAAATATTCCCTGCAGTTTATTTGCTTTTAATAATGATCTATTCTATAACTATCTCAGTCAAAAAAAAAATTTTGGACTGTCCTAAAAAAATTGATCAGTTTTTCAAATTAAAAAAGATTTTGTAACTGTTTTTACATGTTTACCCATTGTAGACATTTTTTATTCTACTTCTCTCTCCACATTTAGTCATTCACCAACTCATTTTTTTCTACTCAATCAATTTCATCGTGCCCCTCTCTCTTGTGATAGAATGAGAAATTCATAAAATAAGACTTATATCTTAAACAAACGTGCGTCAAATATGATCAAATAACTTGGGATGAAGGGAGTATAAGTTTCATGTATCTCTTATTTTAGGATTAAAGTACATAGTAAATCTTTTTTAACTTTTTCTATCTTTAAGTTCTAACGTTCGAGTACAATTTGTCTAAAACGACGCTTAATCTTAATTATACTTTCTTTTTTTTACTTTTTAATTAAAAAAATGTATAATATAGTCTAAGTTTTTCTTGATAGTGTACTCTAAAACTCTCTTTTATATTTATCTAGCATGACCTTGTTCATTGTAGTAGTAAAAAAAGACTATTAATTTAGTTGTAGATGTAATTTAGCATATATTTGCCTTAAGATTTTTATTTTTAACACAGACTTTACCTACTCATCTAAAAAGTATATATACATATGTGTCTGTATGTGTCCTTTTGAAATCCATACTACAAAATGTATGTGTGTAGTTGATATCAAATAGTGGTAATGAACTAAATAACTTCAATAATGTTCACAAACCTATGTTTTTCACTCTATGTTTATATATACGCATTACAGTTTTAATATAGATACAAATTCAATAAAAGTTCATCAAGAATAATTTGTAACCTAGATCATTCATTAAATAGAGACCTGTATCATCAAAATAAAAAGAAAAAAAAACATATTACCTATGGCATAAGTTTTTGAGAGTTACAAAAATTATAGGGTTAAATACATCCATGACCTTGAGGTTAAGATAAAATTACAAGTATGCCCATTAGTTGGAACGAAATGACACTTATGTCCGTTGACCAAACAAAAATACTGAAAGGATGTAAAGATCAAAATGCCCGTCACTTAGGAATGTAATTCTCCATCCTTTCATCTCACCTATACAGCCCCACCACTACTGCCACCGCCATCATCCATTTAGATTTTTGAGCTCCAGCACACACAGAGACAACATATACATGTATCCACACACACGAGTGCACCCATCCACATACATAGACGATATGCACACATACCCACACACACGCCCCCCCCTCCCCACTGCCAACCAGCCACAATTACATCCCACCATCATTACGTTCATTAAATTTTTCACTTTTCTTCAGCCTTCTCATCCCAATCAACTGTCACAGCTTTCTCATCCTACTCACTTGCAACAAACCATCACAATTCAACAAACCAAATGAACAGAAATAAAAAATTGAATTTGGGGTTTAAAATTTGGAAGAAGATGTATAAAATTTCTTTTTTGCATCAAACTATTATGCAACACCATGGCAGCTACCGCCATTAACTACCATCAGAGCAGCCTTCCACCGTTGACGTTCGCCGGTGTTGGGATGATGTGGTTAGTGAGGCTCAGCCAGTATGCCGACTTTCACGCTGAGTGCTTGTCGAGGAAAGTGTAGTGACGGGATGGGGGGAGAATTTCGGTTAAAACACTAATTTAAAAAATTAGGATTTGTAAAATTTTATATTGCATATGCCTTGTAGATACAAAATGAAAGGAGTATCAACATTTAAAAAGTACGTATCGACATAAGAAAAAAATATATTTTTTAACAGATCAATATAACTTTACCTTTTAAAATTTAATAGCATTGACTGTAATTCACCCTAACCTCAAGGACATGAGTCCCAAAATTATAAGAATCCACCTAATCAAACTTGTAGATATTCTGGCTCATCATATGTCAATAAATTTAAATTTATAGTTATATGCAAAAGTTAATAGAGACAATAGCTGGTGCACCTTAATTTATAGAAAAAAAATATGATAATACCTGGACTTAGGAACGGTTCTATAAGAAGCAGGAACAATTAAGGTACTCATTTTATCGATTTTGAAGTTGATAAATTTTAAGGTTATGTTTTGATAATGTTTTCTTTAAAAGTGAACAGAGACTTACATCATATTTATACGATTAGATTAGATCCACTCCTACTTTTTTGTCACTTAAAGATGCCTCAGTGAACGTTTAACCTCTTTAATAACAAATTATTTATGATTAATAAAAAATATTATAGTTTAGGCTTACATTTCTTAAAAGTAAAAATACACTTAAGTTTAGTAAACCTTTTATTTTTAAAAAGGTATTCTTAATGAAAAAAATCTGTAGCCATTTAATCGCTTGAGATTATTTTTTACGTTGGAGCCAGATCGTTACCCGTTTTTGTTATATTAATAGTCTTTTGTCACTAAAAGATGCATTAATGGACCTTTTTAGCTTCAAAATATTTAAAATTAGTCAAAACAATAGTAATTTAGCCTCACCTTTTAAAAAGTCAAAACATTTAGAGAACTTAAAAAGAATATTTTCAAAATAATATATTTAGTTGTTTAACCCTTTGCATATAAAGACTTGAGAGTTTTCAAGTTAAAAAAGTTATTAATCATATGAGCCAAAAAAAAAAAATTGGAGTCTTTATTAATTGGGGTTCATCTAATCCTATCACTTGTTATTAATCATTTGAGCGGAAAAAAATTGGAGTCTTTATTAATTGGGATTTATCTAATCCTATCACTTTATAAGAGTGAAATATGTGAAGACAATAGCCATATGAAACATGTTATCATGTAAATATTTGATACCTGGAGATACAATGCATCATAGAAAAACAATAACCATATGAAGAATATGTTGTCATGAAATAAGGGTATTCTAACAACTTTAATCCGAATATATGGTTATGTACTTGCCACGAACTCAGATTATAATTAGGAACAAAATTGTATGATAAAATCAATTCTTATGCATTTAATATTTTCTGAAGAAACTCCAGTCTTACTATAGTTTTCTTATACCAATATGTCTGTAATAGAAATTTAGAATTAAATTTCAATTTTATGCTAGTTTCAATGTACAAAAATGTTTACATTGAAATATATATATATACATACATGCACAATAATTAAAATTTATAGCATACACATCAATATACAAATCTAAATTACAAAATTTAAATAGGATTAAGTTTTTGATAAAATATTCAATCTAGTTTAAGTAGATTATGTTTATATTTTTTAAGGCCATAAAAAACATTGTTCTCTACAAGTTGTTTTCATTAATCGAAATTGATGGAGAAGATGTAGTAGCTTGAGGTAGTATGTTCTCTACAAGTTGTTTTCTTTAATCGATATGACGGAGAAGATGTAGTAACTCTATTGTAGTTTAAGACAAAACATTCATTTACCCTGATAAAACATATATTTCAATAAAGATAATTTAATGAAAGAGATTTGATATTATATGAAAGGGTTAATTACACCCATGTCCCTGAGGTTAGGGTATAATTACAGGTAAGGACAATAGTTTGGACAAATTACACTTATGTCCGTTGACCAGACAGAATACAAAAATACATAATGATTTTGACAAAAAGACTGAAATGCCCCTAAATAAAGTTGAAATTCTTGATTTGCTTATGTCTTCCTCTTCAACATTATTATAGACACGCACAGACAACAATGGCACCACAGGAGATGGGGTGAGGGGCAGCTTGAGAACCGTTGATGCCGAAGACCAAGGAATCGTCGAACAGGGGACGCCGGATTCGTTGATCTGCCTTGGCTTACCCATGCTTCCCTTCCTTTTACTTACCCAACCGTTCATGTCAAAACCATATCTTCAAAGCTCATCACTTCAAGCCAGTCATCTTAGCTTCCTTCAACGAATGAGCGCCAGTCATCCCATGTCATTCAGCCAATCAATCTGTTTTCATTAATTTACAGTAAGGCTTTAGCCTTTATTCTCCGAAAGGGAGAAAACAGCATAGTTAGAGATAAAAAAAAAAGGAAAATGTTTCATGAGAGAACCAATGGTATTGGATGAGAACACCCCGGCTTAAGTATAAAGAATCCCTTAATTTAGAAGCTGTCTTTATTTCCGCTCTTGGTTGTACCGGTGCCGAGAATGGCCGAAGATTACCAATCTTAGTTAGAATCTGTTGCAAATGCATATGAGGGAGAAACTGAATATGATGTGTGAATAAGGGTAAGGGAAAAGTCTTACCTTGGCTTGCAACGCCTAGTCCATGTCGACGTGTCGCGTGCCGAGGAGGTTGCCGACACCGTCATGGTGCTCTGCTCCGTCGGACTCACCTGCTCTCGTGCCACACGCTTGCAAAATGAGGGTTTCAAAGCCCTAATTTTTAAATTAGAGTTCCAAAATCTTATTTTTAAATTAGGGATTGATGAAAAAGTATATTAACAAATTAGGGTTTGGAGAGACATAGAACTAGAATTAGAAATTATGGTTTGTAATCTCAATTTGTCAAGTACATTCCTAGTCAGTATCATTTCAATTAAAAACACATTAACCGTGAAAATGGCAACATTCTCTTGTGTAATTTATAAACCATGGATTGATGTGTAGAGTAACTTTCATGTCCAGCACTAACAATAAATGGACGATTGCTTATGTGAGACAAAGTCACACGCTTGCTTAAAATCGGTGAAACCAACCAACGTCATTAACGGTAAAAGAAAAATTGTCAGTTCTTTGGAATTTCGCTAAACTTATTTGTAGTGTGTTAAGTCGTTTCATTTGGATACTCATTTGAGTTTTAGAAAAACCTAAGTTTGAGTAGGGCTGTATACAAACCGAGTTTGAGCCGAACAGAAGTATATTCAAATTCGTTTGTTTAGTTTCAGGTCATGTTCGTGTTCGTTTAATCTTCAAAATTTCGTTTGAACTCGTTCGTAGTTCGTTTTACAAAACTCGTGTTCGGCTGAAGTTCGTTCGTTTATTTATACGAACCAAACTCGAACTTGAAAACTCGTGTTCTCATCCAAAACAATTATTTTCAAACTAGAACTACACCTTACTTGATCCAATTGCATAACTGATTTTAAGACTTCCAAGTTTAAACTAATTTATACTATAATTAAGTTATATGACTTTTGGGTTTGGAACATGTTATCATTAAGTTATTATTCTGACAAGCTGTTACGAACACTTTGGAATGTTCATACTCGGCTCGTTTAATAAACGAGCTCTAATATTTTGTTCATGTTCGGTTCGTATATTATACAAACGAACATGAACGAGTCCTTTAGAGAACGAACTACGAGCAGTTCATGAACAACTTGGTTCATTTACAGCCCTAAGATTGAGTCACATCCCTTAGAACAAAAATTAGCATCACGAGACGAGGCTAGCAATGGTTTGGGACATAGTTTCACGTCACGTACTTAAGGACCGCTTGATGCGAATCTACAAATTACTAGTAAAATAGTTGTCCTAAATATAATTTTACTTTGAAAATGATTTATTTTTTACCTGCCCAATTCGAGTATATTCTGATTGAGTCTCAAACAGTCCTGCATCCACAAAGGCGTGCATCCACAAAGGCGTGTTCTCCGATTTCATGAAACTACCTTTATATAACAAATAAAAAAAACACCTCCCTTTCTTTATTCCTTCCCCTTCGCTAGCTGAATTTGGATAAGCACCAAGTGTTTTCACTAGCCAAAGTTTTGTTTTTTTCCCACCATGAAAATTTTTATTTTTGAAGTTTCAAGTGATGTTGAATCTCTTTCATATTAATTGCCTACCAGGATACTCTTAGCTTATAGATTATCTACAACATTAATAGTTTGTTCATGATGACTGCTTATGAAGTCAAATTAGATTAATTCTCTTGCCTAACTTGAGTACCTAATTCCTTTCCATATTTATTATAATTCACTATTTTTATTTTGCTTGACTCAGCTGCCTAAGCCAACCACTTCAGATCCATAGCTGGCACCAATTATAAGGCACAACTAGCTCATAGTTAATTAAAGCTTGCAATATAAGTAGAACACATGTAGATTGTATAACACTTTGGTCAGTACTGTCAAAAAATTCCTTGCACAGACCTAATGCTTCATCAAACAGTGTAAACATATTTGTATCGTGCCTTGCTTGTACAATTTAGATTAGGACTGATAGCCTTGGCAATAACAACCAAAGGTGTAGCAGCTACAAGTATGCCTGGGGGAAGAACTCCTTTTTCAAGATTCCCTTGTTACCAAATAAAACAAGCTTATGCAATATACCAAAGGAAAAAAAAACACCTCGCAGAATTACATCAAATTGCAAAATCTTGAGAAGGCTGGAACTATGAACAGAAAAGATATTCACTTTTGTCATCAAAATTGGTTGAAAAAAGGAAGATGAGAGAGTTAAAAGGACGAATGGTTGTTGGAGAAGTTTTTCAAGATGCAATAATAACCGACGATGAAGAGACTTGTGTGAAAGCCCCCTAAAAAAAATTAATGCAGAAAAAGTTTATTAACATTAGGACTAACAACTTATCGTGTTCTATGATAATTTTGTATGGTACGTACTTAACGTAAGTTTTATAATAAAACTCTTGATTTTGGTTTTTGGGAAGCCAAATAAGAATACTTTGTTTAACTTCATCTAATAATTAAGATTCATTTTTTGACATTCTCAGCAACCATTTAATCCTCGTGTGGAGCCACTGTCACTCTATATGGCATAAAGTAAAGGGTCACCACTCCCCTTACTCTCAAGGAGAAGAGTAATATCGGCTTACTTTAACTCCTTAATCATGGCCTTTTTGTGTGCATATGAATGATAGGTTGGTATTGCATGCTTAGCTTAAGCGATACTCAGCTTAAGCGAGTTCATTGAAAGCTTTCAGGAGATGAACCCATTTTCCTTGTAAGTTTTTACTCTAAAAAGCAAACAAGTATTGTTAAGCCATAACAATGTATATCGAGCGTAGATCTATGGAAGAACCTACAAGGCAGGCAACAAAGTTAAACTCCCCTTTTTTATGAGCTAACGTCAATATTTACATACACCCAACTAGTATCCTGAAAGAAAATATGATTGACAATTTGAGATGGAGGAACTATTAAATTGTGGTCCACGAAGTTATAACATTTGAGAAGTGACTTTTTGTAATCGAAAAATATTGCCAAATTTTGTGAAATTCAAACGCTAGTAGATGGTAGAATTCAATTGGCAAATAATTAATAGGTCAGGGTTCGCCAATAAACAATGGCCATGGTTTAAGTGATTATTTTAGGCAAACGTCAAAGCTTCAAATGGCAATTAATCCTATATTACCCTTTTGCATAATGTGCAATTTCACCCGGAGTAAAATTTCAATCAACAACTTGAAATGGCATCCTACAATCAATGAAAGGATTTAACAAGTGAAGGGAACGTTAATAAGTTTAAGAGACAATATTGCTAAACTTCCTGAGTTTACGATTAAATGATAGCGAAGGGCAGTCTTTTGCCATAATAGCACTTGTGCTCATTGATCAGATGGAGATAGTGATGGTGTTAAAATTTTTTTTGTGAAAAAACGTGATTGTCCTCCAGCCTTTTTCCTCTATTTCTCTTTCTCTCCCATACTCAGATCTGCCCCCTTCAAACCCAACCATCACGACACCACCTGACACGACCCAAACTCACGGGTGAGCCCACGAGTTAGGCTCGTGACCGACTGCAGGCCCACTAAGCCTCCACTAGGGCTCTGCCATGCCTATTATAAATTATACTCAGAATTCAATCCAACTTACTAAATTCTAAAATAATTAATTGGCTATCAATAGTCTTACTTCGAAATTCCTTAATATTTAAATTAAACACCTTCACTTACATGTCACTGACAAGTATGAAGAAATTCAAGGAGACCTGAGCTAAGGTCTCTACAATACTTTATCCATAATAACAGCCATAAGCCTAAAATTCTCAAGTCAATAAACATTTCATTAAATTAATGGTTCTATTCAAGCGCCTTCCTCGTGTTTCTCATAGAGATCTGCCTCTTCTAGGTCATCACCTGAAAAAATAAAAAAATAAGCAAAAGCCCAGCAAGTACACAAACCATGTTCTTAGAATAAGTTCGAGGATTTCAAAAATGCCATGGGTTTCATTTTCAAGAACAGAAAATCAATACTACCATCACCAAAATATTCTTCATTATATATACATATATGCTCTTGAGTGAAAAGATTCTCAACCGGAGCATAACATCAAGAAAGCTCATTTGATTCTTAACTGGAGTATAACATCAAGAAAACTCATTAGCAACTATCACAGATAATCACAACTTAGGTATGTTGCGATCAGTGTACAAACCTCCCTGACTAGAGCCGAAATCCCTCTAGCACCCGGGATAAGTAATTTTGTGGACGACGCAGAGGCGAACCACGAGCAACGGTACAGTGAATCAATGTAAAAGTCCCGTTGACCGAGACCCAAATTCTAACTTTCTCTCGTTGGATATGGGCACATCAAGTCATTTCACCGTCTTACTTAACATAAACCAAATTAAAACTACTACTTGTAGAAACATTCCATGGCCTTTTTAAACTCAAATTCTCGTTAAACAACTCAACATGAAAACATAAGCGGTACAAAGACTTAAAACTTTCATTTGATGAAATCATGTATACGTTTACATATTTTGTAAATAGGGTAAGGTAAGAAATATGATAGGAGTACTTACTTGGATTGCTTAACGGTTCTGGTTCTTTCTCAAAGCTAGCCCTAACTCTTGTTTATCGAAACCTAAACACTAAACCATATGGGTTTAATTTTCTGACGCTCAATGGTGCCTGACTGTTAAATTTCCCCCAAGTCAGTGAAACGTACTATCAAAGTACCCCTGAACTTGGGTCAAATTATCACCCAAAAATAGCTCAAAATACCCTTTCAAACAATTAGATGGGTTTTCGAACAAAAAGGATCTCTTTTAGAATTTTCCGGTCAAAATCCTAAACTGGTCCTTAAAATGAGCGCCACAACTTATATTTCAAAATTATAGCAATCGACATCAGAATGTCGTGAAATTTCAAGCATTCAAGCATCTCGGTAAAATCATATTACTGTAAAATTTTTAGCTAAAAATAAGTTCTTTGTTATATCAAATAATTTGAAAGCCTATTTTCAAAAGAAAACCATTTCATGCTCGAAGGCATGCTCAGAAAAATCCCAGAAAATTTCACGATGTAGGTTTTGGGAAAATAAAAGGGTTTCAGTTTTGCAATTGACCTAAATATGCTCAGAAATAGCTTAAAAGTTTTGGACAATAGACTGATCTGTAATTCTAAAAATAACATTTTTAGTAAAAACTAGTTTTATACATTGACCATTTTGAAGCAGAAACATGAATAATCTTAGAAAACTCAAAACTATAAGTTAAAGTAGACTTGCTAGAAATTTCATAAATATAAGGACTTAAGAAAATCAATGAGTAATGAATTTTTTATAGTAAATTGAAGTGGCTAATGAAAACAACACATCTCTGCACAGACCAGTTTTGTTCAATGCTTATATGGAGCAAAATACTATAAATTTCAGAAAACTTAAAACTAAAAAGTTAAAGTAGACTTTCCAAGGTTTTTATAAATAAAAAATTTTAATTAGTAATAAATTTTTATGGTAAATCGATGTGGCTGCAAGAAACTGAAAAAATTATGGACTTCTATAGTACATTGATTTAAGGTCATTTTTTGATATGCAAAAGTAAAATTCTGAGAAAATTTAAAACTGAAAAATTGGTGTGGACACAACAAGGTTTTCAAAAAGTACAAAAACACGTCAATTGGATTAGAAATGAAAAAGATATCAAGATAAAAACCCTAATCCATTATTCATCACTTCAACAGCCCCCAATACACAACCACACAGCACACACCCCACGATAGCCCCCCTTCACCCATTAACACCCCCCTCCCAAACACCCACTAGTAGCTATTAAATTGACACACAAAAACATATATAAAACACCCAATATCGTGGCTAAAACTAAAGAGAAAGGCTAGGGATCTTGCCTTAGATGAGTTTTCTTCTCTCTCCCTTCCGCTCTGGCTTTCACGTAAACAAAGAAAAAGCTGAAGTGGGAGGCTGAATTTCGGTTAGTGTTTATATACTAACCCTAAAAAAAGACTTTACTTAAACACCCTCACACTTGGTTATTTCTTCCCATTTCAACCACTCTTTTAAAATGACCACACTTAATTTTTTATTAAGGTTATTTTTTTGTCGATGAAATAAAATTCCGGGCGTTACATTACCAACCGCCACTATGCATCACCTCAACACCGCCAACCATAACCACCCCATCAACCCAACATCACCAATCACCATTAGACCACCACAACTGACAGCACCACCACCAATCTCAGCACAATTCATACACTGCGTGTACCACCCCAAAAATTCGAAGCTTTAACACTCGAACTTTTTTGGAGAGTTAAAACAATCATTACTTAATGATATAAAAACCTTGATTTCAAATAACTAACTATAAAAACCTATGTCAGAGCTTCTAATCATCACAACTACTCAAATCAATTTAAATCTAACCAACAAGCTAGAGAAGTTTACCAGCGTATGGGTCTTTATGATCAATACTAAAAATTAAATTGACTTCCTTACGCTCGGCCTTAATCTGTGCTGGCAACCTCAACCTAATACTGGCCGTCACCTGTGGAAAGGAAGTCAAAGGAGAGTGAGTTTTGGGGAGCCCAGTAAGGTCGATCAAAGATTAAAATAACAAAACGAATAGGACGAGTTTTTCATATAGAGTCAAACAAAAATTTTTGAGAGTATTTTCAATAAAATACAACATTTCAATATAGACGAACAATACGAACGATTTTACATTCAAGTCCAATAACATATTTTCAAATGATTTTTATTTTTGATGAAATCACTGCAATTCGATATAAACATAGGGACGAGAATCATCTCAATCCCTTAAATTAGTAAATATTCAAAAATGCTTCAGGTATGATAAAAAATAGAAAAATTGAACATGAGCAGTGGTACACTATAGCAAAACTACCCCGGCAGTGCTCGATACGATTTACATATGATTATGTACCCTGACTAGTCCATCTAGGTATTAGTTTAACCCAACCAACAGATCATCCTTATAACTCCAACAATATAGACCACCCTTATAACTCCCAGGTTTACCAACTCATGTCAATATTCAAGAAATTTAAACACGATTTAAAATGTTTTATAATGATTGAATTAAATAAACAGATGAGAATAAAGAATTCTAAATGATTGCTATCAGTCTCAAATTAGGGTTTCATGGACAGTTTCAAAACATCTTTTATATCAATCATAAAATTGAATCAATGTAATTTGTAAGACTGTTATAATAAAAGCATTTAAGATCAGAACGATGATGGAGGGTTCGGAGAGAGAAAATCCTTACCTCGGTCCAAGCTAAGCGATGTTACCAAACTTCGATCAATAAACTCTAAATGAACCTAGATTGACAATTTATTTATTTATTAGAACAAATCTATGCTACTGTACTAATAACCTAATATCAGCTACCCACCATGTATTCACTTCTAACTCCGAAAATCGCTCAACTTAAAGCGTGCCTCGCACGCGGCCAACTTACCCGAAAATTCTGTACACTCTTTACTGCACAATAATATTTTAAATTTATTATAAATTACATTAAAACACTTTTATAGCTTTAAACTTTATAAAAAGTCAAAATATAAAATTTTTGAATATTTTTTTAATTAAAATAATTTCTTTAAATGCAATAAAACCCATAAATTGCCAAAAATTGCTTATAGCTGAAAATAAAGTCCCATAAATTTTTTTAACAGCTTTAAAATAAGTATAAAAATTATAAAAATTTAAATCAAAAATTAAAAGGTATTAAAATTATTTTTAAATTATTCATTTTGCTAAAATCAATGCGATAAGGAAACTATAGTCAACTCTAAAAATTATCAAATTCAAACTGAGTCTTATTTATACCATAAAGACATTACTCTAATTTTTTCCAGAACATTTTTAGGGTTTAAAGGCTCCAAAATAATTTTACAATTCTAAGTTTGCAGAAAATATTAAAAATATATATGATTTCAAAAAATTATAAACTTTTACCAGAAATTCTAGTATAGTCTAGCATATTATACTGTAAAATTTACATACTAACGATAACTGTACACTAATCTATACACATGTCGATTCTAACGCTTACCCAAATTACATGTTTCGTACTTTTCTTCTTCTTCCTTTTTATTCTCTATCTACTAACCAAAAACTCACTCACACACACAGGTCCACTCACGGCAGCCCTCCTTCCTATTCTTATGTTCTTGCACACACTCAAATACACACATACAAACCCACAAAAACACATACTCCTCCACCCTTTTTTTACAACCATTTCACACACACATAAGCACACACCACACCACACCCCACTGCACAAACACATACACACATCCTTCACACAGCTCCCACATGAGTTTATACACCTTAAAATCACACTCTTATACACACACACACACACCCATTAACAACCACTCAGTTCACTCTCTCTCATACTTGCCTCTTATACCTACCAAAACATACACTATATACTTATCATACTACACAGCATACCTTAAATCTACCCACACCCATCTTACTCGATTTCAATACCTTCACCAACTGCCACACCATGAAAACAACCCTCTGCACCCACTCATACATGAGCTACCTTGCATCCATTTTCCATCCCATGAAGACATACTTCTCTCACACATATACACACACACTTGGCTGCTACAACTACAGGCACTATGTTGTGCACCAATTATCCAAACACACGCCAACCACTTCACGGCAGTGGCTGCTCCAGTCTTGCTCCTTTCCATTTCTCACATTCCCACACACATTCGACACATACTCAACACTTTCATGTGCACCACACCTATGCCAAGCACTTCCTTCTTGCTGCTTTTGCACCTTCATACACATATACACTCACGGCTCCTTCCTTACTGTCATAAACCCATGCACTCACGGATATAGATACATAAACATTCATGAGCACAGTCACAGCCACCATGGCTATGACTTGCTTAAATGACACCTATAGTGTCTTCACGGCAATAGCTCCCTCTTGTATGAATCTTGCTGGCACCGCAAATAACGGTTGACGGCAGTCATGCCCCCCCTCTCTCTCTAAGAACCCACATATATCCAGTCTTCTCACCACTGCTGAATGGGTCTTCTCTCTTCCCACACACCACCACGGCAGCCTGTTGTTATCTCATCTCACGCAAGTTTCACTCCTTCTCTTATTTCCTGTATTATACCCAAAAACACACACACACCCCATTACAAGCTACTGCCTTGTCTTCTTTGCCCACTAGTAACCCACCTACAAAACCACACCTCAATATAAACACCCTTGCACCTAACTGTATAGCAACCTGGACTCACGCATCTCACGTACGCACGGACAAACTCACCACACATAAAAATGGTGGTAACATATCAACCACATGCACACAAGTGTTCTACTGTCTATATATATATATATATATATATATATATATATATATATATATATATATATATATATCCTTTCACAACATAGACAAAACTTTTACACCAATTTCTCATAAACTTATTTTTAGCTGCAACCTTCCTCTCAGGCCTGAAATTTATAGCCCCTCATTCACACAAAATCCAACCACAATACACGTTACACAGCCACCCAATACTTTAGAAATCTCCCTTGCGGCAGCCCTATCACTCACAACCATCAACACCTCTCACAGCTCCCCATGCGTCACTATGGCGCTCCTAAAAACCCACGACAAACTTTTTCTCACGGCCATACACCCAGCTCCCTTCCCTTATAAATTCATAGAGTAAACTAGAGGAAAAATAAGGGTTAGAAACTTACCGAAAATTGTCGCTACGCTCGCCGGATTCCGACAAACAACAGCTTTTCTTTTTTTCTTCTCTCCTTTTTCTTCTCTTTTCCGTTCTCTCTCTCTCTCTCTCTCTCTCTCTCTCTCTCTCATGCGTATCAAAAACAAAGGACTTGGGGACAGCTGCCCAAGCCTTTATATAAAAACCCTAATAAGGAAAAATCACAAAGACCCCTTAGACTTTTGTTAGTCATTTTAAATTTTACCCGCTATTTTTCTATTATTATAAACAGGTCTAAAATAAATTTTTTACTATAGTTTATGTGCTAGAAAATTTTTAATGGGTTTGATACACTATCCTGCTTCCTTATTCATCGCTAAAGGTCGCCAAAAATATCGACGCTAAGTAGAAATATCGTTGCTAAAAGTTTTCAAAAATATTGTTTACGCTAATTGCCACTATTACCTCAATCAATATCATTTATATTTGCCATCTTTAATTTATAACTTATGGTTTAGCAAAACTTTGTCGTTAAAGGTCATCGAAAAATTTTCTCTCACAAAAATCTACGCTAAATCTTGCGTATAAAAGTCATGCTTTAAAATAAATTAAGCGGCTAGGTAATAACAAGGTTTGTGGTGTTACACTGTGCGCGCGAGCACACAAACATTTGTGTACACAGACTCACACAAAATCTGCACATAGCCTCCCCAGACAACACACATATGTAATGTGTGTGGAGTGTGTGCGCACATGTGTCTGTGTATGCATGCTCACTTCCATGAACACCTATTAAATCTTCTTCGTTCATCTTAACCTTGTGATGGTGCGATTTATGGTGGTGGTGCGAGGATGAGTGGTAGGTTAATTTGCAGATTTGGACGTCTGATATGTTGGTTAATTTGTAACTTTGGAGGTGCAATTTGTGTTTATGAGGTGGACTGATGGCAGTGCCGAGGTTGGTGAGGGTAGTGCCGGAGTGATGGTGGTCGGTGTAGTGGAGCTGGAGAAGGGGGTAGTATTATCATTTTCAAGATAAGAAATGGTCACATCAGCCAAAATCATTAGTTAAGGCCATGGAGTCCTAATGGACGGAAATCTGCCACAAATTTTCTTTTTCTTTGGCATTTTGCATACAATGTTCATTTAGTGAAAACTGTGTTTCATACTGTTATCTATCCTTAAACTTAGAAAAATTCTTCACATCTGATACAATTTTTTGACTGTAATATTCACATCTTCAAACACAGATTCAGACACACAATGCGCGCCCGCGCATACATACACATACAAACATGCGCGCGCGCATGTACATATACACACATGGACTAATAAGCACAAAGATGTAATGTGTGTGTAGTGTGCGTGCATGCGTGACTCTCTGTGTGTGCATGCTTTCATAATCACCTCTTCCAAATCCACTTCGTTCATCATGACCTCGTGATGATGTGATATGTGATGATGGTACGAGGATGAGTGACGGGCTAATTTGCAGACGTGAAGGTCCAATTTATGGGTTAATTTGCAACTTTGGAGGTGAGATTTGTGATGATGGTATTGGGATGAGTGGTGGGTTACTTTGCAAATCTGGAGGTCCTATTTGTGGGTTAATTTGCAACTTTGGAAGTGCGATTTGTGTGCATGTGTGCGTTAGTGGCTGATCATGTGGTGGATATGAAAGCAATGCTGGGGTCGAAGGTGTTGGAGTGATGATGGCTAGTGCGGTGGAGCCAGCAGAGGAAGGGGGAGGAAGGGTGGTATTGGCGTTTTCAAAATAAGAAATGGCTACTTTGCAGCGGAAATCGTTGGTCAGGGCCACAGAGCCCTAACAATGGGGTAATTGGATACAATTTTTTTACATATTCAATAGGAATGTTCACTTTGTGAAAACTGTATATTTGACTGTAACTTATCTCTAAACTCAGGGAGTTCAGTGTTATTATCTTGATTAAGAATTATCACAAACATTGATGTTGTAATAAAAGCATCTTGAAACTTTCACCTTTAGCTTTTTCAACTCCATTCCAAATGGTCTTTTCATTCCAGGATGGTGGGTTGTATTAGATGATGATATATTAACTCCAACGTTCAACTTATCAAAAAAGTCGACTCCTAACTGGCCTAGATACAAACTATATTTTATGTATACTTTTTTGTTGTTTAGCCAGAAGAACAAGAATATAACGAGACATTAGATGGAGGATTGCCACCGGAATGAAACAATAAAGAATTTCATATTCACAATATGAAGAACTTGAGAACTCCCTTTTAGAAAGACTAACGTATGCACTACGACCCTTTGCTTTAAGCGCCCTGTCTGATTTTATCATTGTGATAGGGTTTAGGGATGTATTGAGTAAATCAAATTTCATCAATACACAAAAAAGGCTACCATTCACATAGGGTCCACAAAACTTAGGTTCCATTCCTACTGTTTAAAGAGCTAGAAATTCCGCAACTCAAATCACAAAAGAGATGGACTTAATTATATAATGTCAACAATGTGATTCACATTGACAGTTAACTTATTCAAAGCGAGAAAAGAAGGGGCTCGTTGAGAATGCTAATATGATGGCATGCTTGAAGGATGACTAATAATGGTTAGTGATTCTAATTGTAAGACCTCGCCACTGCTTGAGTTTAATGTCAATAAAAGAAGCTCAAGATCCAAAATGATGCATTCGAGTGCAAATTTGGTAAATGGTTAAAGTATACAATTTTGTAATTCGATCCTAGGCTTTCTAGCCTAAGATTACTAAATCCTAGGTTTGCAAGTTGTATTGGGCTTACACCAATCTCAAAATCATGTTAACAATTATAATAATAAGGATCGTATCTGTACCGAACATGGATATCCATTTGCCTTTAAACTACACCTTAATCTCAGAACTAGTACGCTTAAAAATGCACAAAAGATAAATTGAGTATTTTCCAAACTAGAATGAAAAGAAAAGAAGAAACATGAAATTACTGCACCTTAACAAAGAGATTATGAACTGTACTCAACAATAACTCATCTAATCAATTGGATTGGATATTTTCTTTGATTTTTTATGAAATCTAGGATACACTTTGATACACGTATACATTGAAAGGAACTCACTTAAAAATAATATATTTAACAAGTATTATTGGACAAATTATACGAATGAGTAAACCAACTAGATAAAATAAGTATCTTTTGACAAGTCAACCTAGAGTAAAAATAAATGAGTAAAGTCCATGTCTAAAGATACTAAATATGTAAAAGATTTTGTTAAAAAGCATAAAAATAAATTACATAAAGGGAAGAAAACATAAGTGAAAAGATCCAACAAAAAGGCAAATAAAATTTTCAGTGTAACATGGTGATAGATAGAAATTGGTGCAATGGATGCGTGAGATCTAACTAGAAGGAGAAATTTCCAAACAATAGGAAGTTACGGCCCGCTGTTTATACTCGAACTTTATGTTTTTATTTCTTGTTTTTCATATTGTGTATTTTAGTTTCTTAAAATGTTCGCAAAAAGAAAATAACATCTTGTTTTGCAATCTTGTTTTTCACATGTTTCTCCTTAAATTTATTCGCTTACTTTTTGCGAATGTCATTATTATTGATGTGTAAAGTTGCCATAGTACCCCTAAAATGCCTCTATATGTCAGTTGTCTATCAGGTCGTGGCCTACTGCATCAGACCCTCGTCAGATGAAGCTTCACAAATTATCTATTTCCCAACAAAGTTCCCAACCCACTTTTAATCAATGCCAACCCCCGATATTCATCACGATCACCATCATCAAGAGGGTGGTTTTGTGGTGTGTAGTGGTTTTTTGTGGTTGCAATTCGATGGTTGTTAATGTTCATCGATAGATTTCATAGTGGGTGTGGCTGGGGAGAAATGGTGAGGAGGGTAACTTACAGCGATCATGGGTCACAAATGGTGGTGTACATAAGATCTAGGAGTTATGAGTGACATTCTGATGGTGTTGATGGTAGTTGTGAATGGTACTGAGGTGGTACGATAACGGACGTGTGTCACAAATGTTGTTGGAGATAAGAACAAGTTGAGGGTTGTCTTATGGTGTTCCGATAGTTGTTGTGGGTCGCGATCCGGTGGTTATTGGTGTTCAGCGATGGTTTTCATGGTGGGTTTGATTGCTATGAGTGGCAAGGAAAATGGCTTACGGTGGTGCTGAGGCTTTAATTAGCTTATAAAAACTTATCCATCTACGGGGTCCATATTGGTGGAGATGCGGTGGTTTTTCACAATGCAAAAGAACATTCAACAAGGTGGTGCCACGGTGGTGGAAATGACGAGGAGGGAGAGAGAGAAGAAGGGGAAAGATGGATGACAAGGTGTTAGAAAATTCTCCAAAAAAAAGTGATCACTGCTTCTTTTCTCCTTTTCTTTTCGACACAAAGTTGTAATTAGTCGAAAAATTGTGCAAATATTTTCACATTTTTTTAACTGCTTGGACCATAACTTTCCACAACATAACGTAAAAATATAATCGAACACAGAAAATGGGCCCTCAAAATTTTGTTATTCTTTCATCTCGTTCATTGCCACGGTGAAGTTTTTCTCCCTTGACCATATTTTTCGACGCGACGACCTCACTCCTACGATTTACACAACCATTCACGTTTTACAGATTATTTAAAGAGAAATTTTTTTAGGGCTAATTACACCTATATCCCTGAGGTTATGGGATAATTACAGTCAAGGACACAAAGTTTCAAAATATAACATTCCGTGACCAAAAGTGTTTCAAATATATCACCCGTGTCCATCCGTCAGGGTTCCGTCCAAAAAAGTGTACTTTTTTTATGATGTCATCAATACGTATTTTTAAAATGACGATACTGCCCCTGTACTGTATATACTGAATATTTTTAAAAAAATTAAATTAAGATTTTAATCTGCAAATTAGGGTTTTGAAACCCTAATTTGCAAATTAGGATTTTGTTGAAACCCTAATTTGCAAATTAAGGGTATCAAAGCCCTAATTTTTCAAATTAGGGTTTCATTTGTTCAAATTAAGATTTTTTAAATGCCATGACTTCACTGCCGGCAATTCCCTTCTCCACCACAGTTCCCTTCCCCGCCGACAGTCATTTTCTCCTATCTTCTTCCCCCATCCCACTTCCCCTTCTCCACCTCAATCGATGACCCAACAAATCCAACTCGCCACCTTAATCAATGGCTAACAAGGACGACTGAGTTTTCACATGGGAGATGGCCCTACCCACCGTCGATGACCGGAGAATCAACGCACCATGCTCGAGGTCAATCGTGCGTCGCAAAACACTCTATCGGGTCTCCACGGAGGCCAGCTCCAGACGCCGTTATTCAACAACCACATCAAGTGGTTCGACAACCACAACCAATCTGTCGGTAGAGATCGACGGGAGAGGGGGCTCCCGATGCTGCGGCTTGTTCAAAGGGAGATCTGTTGCGGTGGCGGCGAGGTGGGGCTTGGGTTACCGACGACATGGGTCGAGGGACGGGGCGGGCTGCCGGTGGCGTAGGGCCAGGGAGGGGGCTTGGGCTGCCGGCGGCGTGGGGTGAGGGAGTGGGCGACAGATCTGGAGAAAAAGTTTGGAGAGATAAACCTGATTTGAAAATTAGGGTTTTAAAGTCAGGGGTAATCAAGTCTTTTTGTCAAAACCGTTAAGTATTTTTGTATTCCGTTTGTCAATGAACATAAGTGTTACATTTTGAAACTTGGTGTCTTCGGGTGTAATTATCCCCAAATCTGAGGGACATAGGTGTAATTAGCCTTTTTTTTTTTTTGTCATGAATGATACAATAATATGATGTGATACAACGTACCGGTGAAATGTAATCAATTTTTAAACGCAGACGACACGTGACCGACGCAACCCTACCACGTATGGCTCCATTCACTTTTTTGCAAAATTACCCGCGGGCCGGCCCACACTAAAAGCACGTGTCCGATACAAAAGAGAGAATTTGAAAAACGAACCAGGAAAAAGGATATTTGCATCATCGTCTTCAAGAGACCTCCTTGCCCCCTCTTTCCCTAATTCAATTTTCGCGGCAACCGCCTCCCCCCTTCCCCAACCCCATTTTCTCTCTCGACGAATCCCTTCTCCGCCCCCCAATTCTTTCATCTCTCCTGAACTCTCTCTTTTCAAACCTCTGTCTTACTCTCTCTCTCTCTACATCTTAACGGCAACACGTTATAACTCCAGTTCTTTTGAATTCACACAGTCGGTAAGCACACAAAATCTTGATCTCTGCTGATTTTGTGAGTTAGGGTTTCATCACGGAAGCTTGGAATCCGTTTTACGGAATCTATCCGATACGTTTGTGGACGGTTGCTCTCTGAATTTCTTCTTGTGAAATATTGGATCTCTTCTTTGAACTAAGAATTTGTGCGTTTTACTGAACTGTCTTTTTTCTCTTATTTTGCTGATTTTGTTCTGTTTTGTGAGGGATCGGTCATGCCTAGACAATTAGAGTTTGTTAACGTTGTTGATTTCGAAGTAAATTCAAAATGTCGAATTGCCTGGTGTACTCCCAGAGCTGTTCTACATATTTTCCTCGTATTTTCTCTTCTAAATTACGTGTAGTTTTCATCGGCAGAGTCGTCTTTGGTTGTGATATACATTTTTGGGATTTCAATGCACCGCTTAGAGATGATTTGTCCCGAAGATGTGCCGCTCATCTCTCGGCTTGTGATATATAGTGTATGTTTTCTAAATTTTCTACACAAAGTATTTTTGTATAGGTTTGATAAGTTCCTATGTCTTTACTTACTATCTTCTCTAATGTCATAATTGTGCTGCCAAGGAGTTTGCTTCTATGGTCGTTTTAAATAAGTGTATGCGGCAGGACGAACTTAAAGCTAGATGGAATATGCCAGCTTAATAAGTCTAGCTCTAGCAGTAGAAATTATGGCGAACTAAGTTGCTAATTTCTGCTATTGTTAATATAGGGGTTATATAAGCTGACATCTCTCACTGTCAAAAACTTTGACTGACATTTAATTTAAATGAAGTTCATGTGAAAAACTACTCAAAAAGTTCCAGATTTAGTTAAGTCTATGTCAATATCATGAAATCAAACCTGAACAATGTCTTACTTGTTCATTTTTCACTAGATGGAGAGTATGTTGATGCCTCTTAATTGTGCTAAGGAATGCATGATGTTGCCATTTCGTGATCTATAGTTGCATATGTTATATTTTACTGTAGAAGAGTTTTAGGAACTAAGAAGGATATTCTTGGGTTTGGATTTCAGAAAAAGAACTTATTTTCTTCTTTTGACTACTTGTTGCGGCTTTTCTCTTCTTGAACTAAGTGTCTTATCGTGTAGAAAATATGTAGCAGCGGAGCCTTGGTGTGATATTAAGAATTTTGACCTGGATTGACAAGCTCTAAATTTTAAAATAATCTCTCCACCTTAGCGGGACTGTGGCTCTTCAGATCTGCAGCTGGCTGGGCCCATTATGTAGTAAAAGTCCTCTTGAGTCAAGCATATGCTGAAATTAATTTTATCTTTTCAATTGTATTTACTGTTTGTGTCAAAAATAAATTGATGGGGTTGGACCAAAGTTCCAACCGGCACCTTGTCGACTCTGTTTATTCGAAAATAGGGGCTTAGCAGAGAGGTTTGTGTTGCATTGTTCCTCTTAAGTTGATGGAAAGAAAAGAAGCAAAAAGAACTACTGTTTGGGGGCGAGTGTATGCAATTTCTGAGTTTGCCATCTTCAGTCTTCCACTATGTGCATCTGAGGTTCGACTTTTCGTTGATTTTTGATCCATTTACCTCAAATAATTTGCTTATCTCGTGCTTCGTTTGTCAGAGATTTAAGAAAGCTGTTCATGGGTCCAATAAGAAAATCCAGAAGTGTCAATAAGCGATTTTCAGATTATGTTGGGCTCTCTCCTGATAAGGATGTTGTGGGTAAACGCTTGCAGCGGGTAAGTTTTAATTATCAGCAGAAAGAGATCTTAATCTTTTGCGCATTTTGATAGAATTCTAATTCTCCAAGTGTTTTGCCCTCATGAAAGGTACCTGGCAGTCTTGTGTTAATCTGTCTTGGGTTGGTTACTGTGTTTTCTTGATGGTTTCTCCTCAGCTTTAGTAGTTTTATCCCATGATGTGGTATTTCATGAATCATTCACATATAGCTTTCGGACTATTAAATCATGAAGCTATCAGAGTAGTTGGCTGAAAAAGTGATGTGGTTTAAATGTGATTGTTAAGATGCATGTGCGGTGAAACAAGAACGGAGAGAATTGACGAGACTAGAATGGATTGACTTAGCCCCATTATTTTTTATTTAGTATTAAATGGGTATGCTAAGAATGTCAGGCCCAGGTCTCGTGATGTATGTTTTGTGGGGATGATACACTGTTAAGTGGAGAAAATGCTTGCTTAGAATTCTGAGAAGTACTTAAAAAATTTAATTGCTTTAGGTTAACCAGGACTAAGATGGACTGTTTAGAACGCAATTCATCAAAAGCCTCGAACATGGTCCAAAGGTGAAGTAAACATAGACAATTAATAGGTATGGAATAAGAATCTTTTCAGGTATCTAGGAGACTTGTATAAAGTGAGAGAGTCATAAGTGTTGCCCATGGGATAAGAGCAGCTCGGGCGTGTTGTGCGATCATAATATTGACTACTAAAAAGCATCAAGCATCATAAACATAAGACAAGTAATTGGTGAATGCTTAGGTGGATGAGCAGCCACAGAGGGAAAGATAGAAGGAGAAATGAGAATGCCCTCTAGGTGGTGGTGGCATAATTGAGAAAGATGAGGGGACATTGCTTGAATTTGCTCGTAACCACCATAGGCCTCTAAACGCTCCAGCGAGAGAGTGATTTGTGCCAAGTTGATGGCGGTAATATGACGCAGAACATGTGCTCCCATGGGAAGACTGGGAAGAAATGATTAGCGGAGCCAACTACTTATTCGAGTTGCAGGGAGGGTACCTCTCCCTGAGATTCCAGGCCAGTACTACCACTTTGCTACAATGAATTTGGTCTATATTGCTTTGCTACACCGTTTGGAAATCTTGGTACCTTATTATTTTTCAAAGATTCAAGCACTTCGAGTTGCTTGTTCACTTTATCTATCATTAATATGTCGGTTCTTATTACAAACACTTACAAGCTTATTCAATTACTAAATTATGGTGTCAACCTAATCTGTTGTGTCCATATGATTCTGTTGGCTGTCGTCTGCATCGCTGAATGTTCGAATCAGAGTATAAAGTTTCAGATCTCAAAGAAGTGGCATTAAATTAACGTTGAAATTTGACAACGTCCATTTTGTTAATTTTTTGGCCATTGTACTCTTTCATGCAGAAGAGAAAGTTATCTGACATGTTAGGACTGCAATGGGACAAGGAAGAGCTTGAACGATTCTATGAAGCCTATAGGAAGTATGGGAAGGACTGGAAGAAGGCACGTCGTTATTATTTTCTTAATCTTAGCTTGCTTTGAAATGGAAATGTTTAATGCGTCATTATTCTTGAAAGATATAGTCCGTAGTTGAGCTGTAAGTCGAGGTTTTGCTTCTCTTCCTTTAAATGTGAAAGGCATGGTTGTGCTCATGTTTTATTTTTTGGTCATAAATGCTTTTCTCAGCATGCTATTAGCATTTTTTTTTCTTTTTGCAGTTTTTTTTTCTGATTTTGGTATCCTATAATTTCCAGGTCGCTGGTGTATTACGCAGTCGAACTGTAGACATGGTGGAGGCCCTTTACAATATGAATAGGGTACATTGTTCCCAGTGCTAGCTTCTTTGAATGCTTGCTTCTTCCATGCATTCTTTATGCCCATGCACATTGCTTAAATGTCTTTAAAAGCATTGCATTGCTATCACACAATTCTCACAACTAGTTGGTCATTCTTATAAAAGCAAGGTGCCTAATTTCATGAAGAAATCTGTATCTGATTGATTCTTGGCTGCAACTTAAGTAGTCCATCTGTATACACAATTAGTAAGGAATGTCGATGTTTCTTTCATTTTTGAATCAAATCAGTTGAATCATTGTATCTGCAACAATATTCGAGACGGCAAAAGTTTGACGTGGAATTGCAATTCGGAGCAGGCTGTCCGATGCTTCAGATTTGTTTCTATATATTGAGGCTTCATTTTCTGAAGATCGTCGTTGGTTTAGAGAGTAGCTCTCTTTAGTTAGTTCAGTTATAAACTGTCTACTTCAGGTGATAAATCTCTGCTTTCTTGGTCTACTAGTGCAGGATGCCTGAACTGACTCCAATCCTTAATTTTTTAAATATTACCTTATCTATATAAGATGGTTTTTCGATATCGGGAAATGGCTAGTTAACTTATCAAACTGAAAAGATTTGGCTATTTCTAAACATTCTATGTCATGGTGCTTTATTACCTAAGATTGAATTGGAGATCTCGTCTCAAGCCTGCTACCTTAGCTGAACATTAACAGTATGTATGCTTCTGATTTGCAGGCTTACCTATCTCTGCCGGAAGGAACAGCTTCCGTGGTTGGCCTAATAGCAATGATGACTGATCACTATAATGTCCTGGTGAGACTGGATTTTGGTTTCTGGTGGAATATTTGGATCTTGACTTTAGAATAAATTTTTGCGTTATTTCAAAAATTCTTTTGTTATTTTCAACAGCCTTTTTTTTTTTTTTGTCAATCTTCTTATGGTACAAGGAAGAGTCTCCCTACTGCCCGCGGTTAGAGGAAGTATAACTATTATTACTTGCAAAGAGGAGCCTGTTTAAAATAGAAGTTCATAATCATACAACACGGATACACACCCTATATGTTTATTTATTTCCTTTGCCTTGTACTGTTGAGATGATTAAGAATTAAACTTTTCCTGGATAGGACAATGCAAGAATCACGAAAATTTTTGAAAAAGGCAGGGTAAGTGCCAAAATGTAGGCTCGTTATAACCCTCCCATCCACAGTGCACACCCCTGTACAACACCCAGCGAAAGATGATTTTCTTTTGGTGTTTTTAACTCTTAAGTGGAGTAGTCTGTTTCTTTGTTGCAGTTCATGCCTTTTCTAACTTTGTTAGAAACTGCTGCAATTTAATAAATTGTATTCTTTTAGTTTTAGGCAAAGATTGAGGGACAGAGACGATAGGCACATCAGAATGTTATAAGTAGTAGATTTGACCAGTACACGTGCTGGCAGTTTGCATTCTGATCTTTGCGGTTGCGTTAACTTATAACTCCTTGCGGATATATCTCTAAGTTTTAGAGGGCATAGTTGCACATTTTTGGTTTTTTGCACTTTTTGTTAGGTAGGAAGCACCCCATGCCCAGAGGATACACAAAAGGAGGAGCTACAGAAAGCAAATTAGTGGATGTTGCTTCAACAAGTCCTGGGGTTACAAAATCCAACTAGAGATCTTTATTAACTACCCTAAAAAGTTAGCTCAAGAGGTTACCAAATACGACAAGACTTCATGAAGCTAAGGAAAAGAGGGCTTAAGATCAAGTAGCAAATCTCGGAAAAAGCAACTCTGCCTCCTTTTTTTGTTGGTAGTGAAACTCTAGTCCCTCAAGAAGTTTTCCTCTCCTCATCACATTGTTGGTATACCTCATGGTTAAATATAATTTGATCGCACATGAGAAGCATACCGACATTGCTGGCCAAGGCAGATGATAAGAACTCATCAGGGCATAAGGTGTATCAACATGGACCAAAGACCTTGTTAAGTCCTGCTTAAAAAGTTTAAGCTGCAGCAGAATGGGCTCATCGATGCTTTGATTAGTTAAATTGCTTGTAATCTTCTTGATTAATTAAGCGTACTTATACTGGCAGGACGGGAATAATAGTGATCGAGAGAAAAGTGATGCTTCAAGATTATCCCACAAGCCTCAAAGACGTGGTCGGGGTAAGGTTCAGCTCAGTGGCTTAAAAGAACTTTTGCAATCTCAATTAGGCACTTCAAGTGAGGGGTGCTTATCATTATTGAAGAGGAGGCCATCTGATGGTAAGTCTGTTAGGCTCTCCTGGAACTACCCTTTTTTTTAAAGTAGTTTCCTATATATGACTCTTGAAGTTACTTGTAGTTTGTTCTATCACATTTCGGTGTGTTAAATTGTTGTATCTTGTGTAGTTATTTCATTACTATGGACTTAAATATCTAGGAATGGCAAATAGTTATGAATGAAGATGAGCCAAATGAATGAAGTGACAATCAGTGGGTTCTTGTCGTTTCATGAATCTGGCATGTGTAATCTTACCTAGCGACACAATTTAATGATCAAACAAGAAGTTTAGGAGAATGCGATTAGTTCATTACTAGATGCCAGAAAAGAGCTAGCTACTCTACATGTGCTTGACTGCCACCCCAGCGGCATAAATTTGCACTGTTTACTGCTATGAACAAAAGTTCATGCAAAGGTTATTTTGAGCACAAAAAAAAAAAAATCATTTAGTAAAGTTCCCACTTGTACTTCTGATTAGTACCTGTCTCGTAAAATTTTAAGGCTAACCATCATGATCCCTGAAAGTAGCACCACTTAGATTTCCATCCCTTGGAGATCCACAGAGTTCGACTGACATATAGTGAAATGAGGAAGGCACCAGGTGGTTCATATTCCACGCTTAATGGGGACAGATTTGGCAGGACTAGACGTGAAATCAATTCCTTTATGAAATATGGTGCCAATAGTCAAGACATGGCTTGACATTGGCCACGTTATCACGTCATTATACTTCTTAGTCATGATATTTCAAGTCTCGTCAATAGCGTAGCTTTACAAACACAATGCTTGCATACTTTACCCATCAGCATCATCTAAGGCTTTTACACATTATGTCAGGTAATCACACTATATCTAAACAGTCCAAGAGTAGTTGGATCCCCTAAATGAGTTTCCTTCTATGAAGCACGGGTGCTTCAAAAGGGGGGAAGTATCGGCGTCGGGTACGCGTCGGGTGCGGGTGCGGGAAGGGTGTGGGTTGGGTACGTGTCAGGTGCGGATCCCTTTTTTCCTTTTATTTTCTGAATTTCGGGTGCGGATTGGATACGGATCGGGTGCGGATCCAACTCATGGGTAAAACATATAAACTAACCTAATCGGGCAGATCAAATTGGGAGACTCTGAGAGAGAGAGAGAGAGAGAGAGAGACCAGCGGCGCCTCTTCGCAACCTCCCGTGACCACCGGCGATTTCGGCGACCACCCGCGACACCGACGACCACCCACGACACCGACGACCACCCACGACACCGACGACCACCCGCGACTACCGGTGACTACCCTCGACCACCCGCAACCAGCCGTGACAACAAGCGACCACCCGCGACCACAAGCGACCACCCACGACCTCCGGCGACCTCCAGCGACCACCCGCGACCTCAGGCGACCTCCGGTGACCACCTGCGATCACCCGAGAAGACGTCTTGTCACCTCCGGCAGCATTTCTCCAAAGATAAGTCTCCTCTTCCTTTCTTCTGTCTTCAAATCTCTCTTTGCTACCTTTTGTGACTTGGATGTGGATTGTCAATTGAAAGTTGGAACCAATTTATACAGTGTTTATTGTTTAACATGTGTCAAAGGCTTAAAGCAGCGGTTCAATAGTTAAAAATTGAGGGATGTTGAAACCAATTTTGCAAACTTTGATGCTATATTGCCACTTTTGTTATATATATATATATATATATATGTATATGATCTATTTGGTGGTGGTTTTTATGTATTTGATGGTATTGTACTACTGTTGAATGGTTGAATTAAATTGCACTCCGTCTTTTTATACACTTTTTAAGATCCAAATTGCTTAGAAATTTAATACTAATTGTACATAATAAAAAAAATATATATAAAATATTTGCCGTATCCCAGCCGCACCCGTATCCTAAAATTTTCAAAAATGCCGTATCCGCGTATCCGCACCCGCACCGGAATCCGTGCTTCTTAGGTTTCCTTCCATTATCCCCTATCCAGGCACAGACTCTGATAAGTTTTTGTAGTAAATTTGGTGTTTCATGGTTGGTAAGTTAATAGATATATTGACATCTAAACCTAAGGGAGTTCTGTGGTGCATATACTTGCCTTTGTTTGCAAATGACAAACACTATTACCCTCTTTCGTTGTATATATTTTGGAGTCCTAGTGGGCTGTCAACTTCCGCTTTCATTCTTGGGATATTTTTTTTTTTTTTATTATGGACATTTTTTGTCTGGCTTGCCATCATGAATTGCTAATCCTTCCCAATATCATGCTTGTATCAGCTATGATCTTCGGGCTTGAATAGAAATATTGACAGTTTCCAGTTTATATAGGCTGTACAGTGGGAAAAAGAACACCTCGATTCCCTATTTCGATATCACTTAGAAAAGGTGATTCCTCTCCTAACATTAGAGGCTGGAAATCAATGGTGGACGATGATGTTGCACATGTGGCTGCATTGGCATTAACAAAGGCTTCACAGGGGGGAGGCACCCCACAAATTTCTCAATCATCATACAGAACTGATCGCAGTACATCTTCACCTCTTAAGAGCTGGGAAAGGATGGTAATTTCGTGATATGAAACCATAGGATTTGTTCTTCCTTTCTTTTTCATATTTGTTCAACACTAATCAGTCAATATATCTGTGTTAATATACAGTCAGAGATGGACTTGTCCAAGCTTTGTGGCATTATGAAGGATCAGGATTATACTAAAGGTAGTATGGGGAGAAGGGTAGCAGAAAATGGAGATTATGCCAAACAATCAAGTGGCTCTATGGATACTGAAAGTGTTGGCATGGTGGAAGGTCATCGGAAAAGGAAAAAGGTTTCTGGAAGGAGAGTAAAAGCGGAGGTTGTTGGAGTCAACAATTTTGATGATGGTCAGGAAGCATGTAGTGACACTGAAGGAGTTTATGTGGGTGACTTGAAGGGTAATGCTCAAACTGAGGTCACCTATGCAAAAGTTGAGCAATTTTCTTCTCAGGGTAGAAGGAAGAGAAACAAGAAACATATTTCTGGAGGTATATCCTATTCTGATACTATTTAATTTGGTTTTTTTTTTTTTATCATGGCCTATCCACTTACCTGGAGGGCTTTTCCTGTGTGTATTTTCACTTTACTTATTGAGAGTTTCTTCTAGTAATATGTTATTGTCAAATGGGAGGATTTGACTGCCTTAAGGCCTAGACAACAAAAAATGCTGGGTTTAGAGTAGTTGCACTTACATACACTGAGCAGGATTCCCTGTGACGTGTGTTTTTTCATTTATTTGCTTGTCGTTTCTCACTTCTCAGCTGGTGGATCCATGTTTTTACCCGTTTAGGTAAGGGGAATAGGGTCTGGCATGGTATTGGAATGGGAAACATGATATGATGTATATATTATGATGGGGTTAACTTGGATGCTAATTAGTTCATTCGGATGCGCTACCTGCGTGTTTCGGAATTATTTGTCAGCAGGTGATATCCTTTCTGGCATACATTCGGATGTACTTTTGTGTGATTGTTTGTGATCGACATCTTTTCTGTCTATAATCCTGTCTTTTGTGGGCAGATGAAAGTTCTGCTTTGGATGCCTTACAAACGTTGGCCGACCTGTCGCTAATGATGCAACCCTCTGGAGTAGAATGTGGTAAAAATTCAGGCTTTTCTCTTCCTCGTATCACCCTGTGCACGTATGTCTCTGCGCTTTTTGGATATCATTATTCTTTCTTCATATATAGCTGCAGAAACTAATTTTAATTGAAGTATATCTAACAATTGCATGTGTCTTTCCATATTATACATTCTTCTTATTTAGTTGTGTTAAGCATGATAACATTGTTGGGTCCATTCTTTAACAACTTAAGCTTTTAGAGTAATGGGTATCTTAGCATGGTATCAGACCTCTCGATTGCGCAAGGTCTTGAGTTCATTTTTTTCCGCTTGCATTTGGCTTTATTCATATGTATTTTTCGTTTGTGCACTTGGTGGCGGTGCACCTTCATTTATATCTCATTTATTTGTCTCTCCAAGTGCAACCTGGGGATTGCATCTGAGGGGGAGTGTTAAGCATGATAACATTATTGGGTTTATTCTCTAACAGCTTAACTTTTAGAGTAGCTGGTAACTTAACAGTATCAACTACTTTTACTTTTATTACTTGCTTTATGGCAGAAAGCTAATGAGCTGCTTTACATCTGTTTTCTAAGGAAGATACATATATATGAGTGATACGAAGAATATGTTCACGTACAAAATGCATTTTGTCAACTTGTTATTCTGGAATTTCTGTTAAATCCGGCCTTATTAAGTTTTGATACAAAGCATCTAGCCTCAGTGGTTTCTAGAAAATAGACACGATGAAAAGTTTAACACCCGCATATTATTCGACCCAACCAGCCCCATCAAAGTATATGGAATTGAAAAGGGAACTGAGAAATAACAAGACACCGAAGTTCTACAATGCAGTTTTTCTTATTATATAGCATATCTTAGGATGGCCTGGGCATACTCCACACAGGCCTTCAGACGTTCTGCTGAGAAAAGTGACTCATATGGCAAGAAGTGGCAGGTTAGACAATTAGTTTACTGCACACATTGTGAATTATGTGATAGTTCAAAAGTTTAGAGAACACTATCCTGATTTCACTGAAAATCTTACTCGAGTTGAGCTGAGTGGACAAATTTTTTTTTGTTTTTGACCTTTCAGATGTTTTTGGAAAAAATTGTCCCTTCAGAAATTTGAAAGAGAAAAGAAGTATATGCTTGCTTTAATACAGAGTAAAGAAGTAAGTGACGCCATACTGGTCTCCTTAAAAGGAATATGCTACGTACATATATTTTGTCCTATCGCAGTGAGGCAAGAGGAAGCAAGGTGAATTGCTAATCTTTATCATAGAATTTCGGGAATTTCTTACACAAAAGAAACTGAATTTATCACCTAGAGCAGCATGCAAATAGTATCAAAATGCATAACCTTGTCCAAATAATAATAGGGATACCTACTGGCTTTGCTAAACTTATTGCACCATCCTCAAAAGTTCATTCAAAGTTGCATTGGTAAAGAAACATGATTACAATTTTTTAGTAGAAATGAGATGATGCGAAACAGGGTTATCTTATATAGAAAGGTCTGCCCATTGCACAAGACTCCCGCCAATGCATTTACACATGCAGGGTATATCTAAATTGAATAGTATATAAATGGTGAGTTATATATGTTACATAATGAAGAGGCTCTTCTGCCACTCCGTTAAGCTTCTAAGGGTTGTGGTGGTAGTCATGAGATCATCTCTGAAAGTTGGCGTATTCACCATCATTGATAAGCGCAATATGCCATTGTGTTTCAAGAGGCTTTTGGCTTCTTATCTTCATTGCCTCTGTGTTTTTTTTTTGAACTTGGAGAATTAGAAAAGAAGAGAACTAGAAAAGTACTTTTCCAGTTTTCGACTCATCTATGGGATTGTGTAGTATTTGTCTTCATTTTATGTACTTGATCTATGTTTTTTTTTTTTATGTTCTCTTAAAATCATCCAAGTTTACTTATTCGCAGTCGAATTTCAATTCAGCTGATAGGTTGAGTGTGGCGAAAGCTGTGTCTACAAGCCAACAAAGAGAGAACATCAAACTCTCAGGTGTGAGACAGAGAGAACTCCGTGTGTTCTCTGAAGCTGAGGCTTCTACGTCTGGAAAGTCTAACCTTGGAAGGGAACCGACAATCGATATTAGTGTTCTTGCTGAAGTAGACCAACAACCTCAGCCTCCCAATACACCATGGAGAAGACAAAGCAAATCTTCGGTTTACGAGGTATGTGTCGTGAAAGTAGTTCTTGACTTATGCAATCTTCTGTCCTTTTTCTTTTTTGTTTGACATTACTTTACCAAATAAGTGTTTTCTTCTCTTTCCTTTGGGTTGGCATAATGACCACCAAAGTTCTTTGTAACTTGCAGGTATTGGAAGTTGAATGTCATATGGATCCTCGTTTGAGGGAACCTTCCAAAATTAGGGTAAGCAGAATTTTTACCTTCAATGTTTTACATATTACCTTTTGGGGAAGTTCATGGGAAACATGGTTTGCAAAAATGTTGTCATCACCATTTTCTTCTTCTCATCTTAGTATAATTTTCGTCGGTATTTTCTATATATGTACGAGTTTATAATACAAAGTTACGATTTGATTTCTTCCTTTCAAGAAAAGAAATGTAAGAAGAGACTTGGCTTGGATACAACCATTCTTCAGACCCCAAAAGAGCAGAAGGATTTGACCTGATTTGGCATTCCAGATCCAAGCTTGAAAAGTTCAAACCTGATTACCACTCCTATTAATAAAGTGTAAATGAACCGAGTCGTTCGTGAACGACTCGTGGTTCGTTCCCCAAAGAACTCGTTCAGGTTCGTTTAACTAATATATGAACCGAACATAAACAGATTTTTAGAGCTCTTTTATTAAACACGCTGAGCATGAACATTCTAAAGTGTTTAGAATGTGTTCGTGAACGGCTCGTCTGAATAATAACTTAATTAAAATATGTTCAAAATCCAAAGCCATATAATTTAATTATAGTATAAATTAAGGGTCTATTTGAAAACTTGTTGGTTTCTAGTTTTTTCTCCAGTTTTGTAAACCGATAAAAAAACTCGTTTGACACAGTTTTGTTTTTTTCCCTTCAGTTTTGAAAAACAGTTTTTAAAACATGACTGTTTTTGAAAACTTTCATATTGGAGTTCTGGATTTCCAGTTTTGGTTTTTGTTTTGAGATCACCCCCCACCCCCCTCCACTGCCGCTGCCCCTCGCCGCCGGCCACCCCGCTAGCCACAGCCACTGTAACCACCACCAAAGAAAAAACTCAAAATAAAAACTGGGTAATCAAACACCCAAAAGAAAAAATTCAAAATAAAAACTGGGTAATCAAACACCCATTTGTTTTTGTAAAAATTAAAAACTAAACTGGTTCTGGTTCATGTTTTTTTAGAAACAAAAAATCAAAACTGTAAGTGATTTCAAACACTACCTAAGTTTAAACCCGGAAGCCCTAAATCAATTAGACGATCGGATCTAATAATGTGTAGTTTTCATTTGGAAATAATTGTTTGGGCTAATTACACCTATGTCCCTGAGGTTAGGGGGTAATTACAGTCAAGGACACAGTTTCAAAATGAACATTCCGTGACCAAAAGTGTTTCAAATGTATCACCCGTATCCATCCGTTAGGGTTCCATCCAAAAAGTATACTGTTCATCATTACGTATTTTAAAAATGGCAATACTGCCCTTGTACAGTATATTCTAAATAATTTTTATAATTTTCAAATTAAACCTTAATTTTTTAAAATTAGGGTTTACAACTAATTTGCAAATTAAGCTTTTGATTAGGAGGATTTGAAACCCTGATTTAAAAATTAGGGTTTTGAAACCTTAAAATTAGGGTTTCAAAACCCTAATTTGCAAATTAAGCTTTTGATTAGGAGGATTTGAAACCCTAATTTGAAAATTAGGGTTTCTCTTCTCCACTGATCTCGCCGCCGGCAGCAGCCCAAGCCTCCAACCTCACCCCACGCAGCCGGCAGCCTCTTTCGGCCCACCATCCAACAGACTCGCCCCACCCCACCACACCGGCAAGCCCCTTGGCAAACCCACCCCACCACGCCCACAAGCCCTTTGGCAAACCCACATCGCCGATACGCCGCCGGCAACCCCTTGGCAAACCCACGCCGTTGAGACGCCGCCGGCAGCCCTTTCTCTCTCTAAACCCCATTTCAATTCAATATTTTTCTCAACGAATCAATCTATAGCCTTCTAATTCAGAGGCGATGGGGAAGGGGGAGGAGTGGTCGTCGTCATTTCTTGGGTCGTCGAGGAGAGAAAGCTGTGCGACTCGAGGAGAGGAGAGAAAGCTGTGCGGCGACGGGGGAGGGAGAGGGTGGGTGCGGTGGCCGAGGAAGGGGGAGGGTGTGGGTGGGGAAAGTGTGGGAGAAGAGAGAGTAAAAAAAATTAGGGTTTTTCTTTTTTGATTTTCTTTTCAAAAAAGAGACCGGCATTTTAAAAAATAATTTTCTAACATAAGGGCAATAAAGTCATTTTGTTAAAACCGTTAGAATTTTTAGGGTTCCGTTTGGTCAATGGATACAAGTAATTTGTCCAAACTATTGTCCTTGCCTGTAATTACCCCCAAACCTCAGGGACATAGGTGTAATTAGCCCTAATTGTTTTGAATGAGAACACGAGTTTTCAAGTTGGATTTCGGTTCGTATAATTTAAGGAATGAACTTGAGTCTAGCACGAGTTTTGTGAACCAAACTGCGAATCGAGTTCAAACAAAATTTTAAAGATTAAATGAACACGAACGTGAGGTCGAGCATGGCCTGAAACTAAACCACTGAGTTTGAACATACCTCTGTTCGGCTCGAACTCAGTTCGTATACAACCCTTTTCCTATAATGCAGCTTCAGTTAGAATTTGAAAGTAGAACAGGTGTCCACCCAATTTCCCACCCCCAATCACATTACAGTTCATCACTGACATTTCAAACCTTAGAGCATGGCGAACAACGTTGACTATACGATGTCTTAAGCTCCCCACCACATGGACACCATCCAGATTGTTGAAAGTAGAAGCCATCGACGGTATTAGTTGTCAGCAAATCTTCGACACTACACCCCTCGTTGTAGCTACCTCCTTCGCTTCATACAAGAACTAAGATTTTCAATTGTAAAATAATAACTAAAAAACGAACATAAATGTTGATGACCAAGAATGAGCAAAAATTCTTGCAGCTCGGGAATATGCTAACAAACTCAAAAAACAGGGGAAAGGGGGAAATGAAATACATTTGGAAGCCTATTTTAAATTGTACAGATGTACTGTCGTAATTATGAACATAATGTACATTGCCATTTGTTGGATTTTCCAGATTATTAGCTATTGCTGTAAAGAGGACCTTATTTCTAGGAGTTAGCATCCTAAGTGATGGCTATCCCTGTAATGTAGTTATTCCTTACTTAGAGGTCTTCTCTTGTTTAGATGTCAGTTAGGTGTATATATTATGAAAATTTCCTAATGTTAATACATTGAGAATTTCTTTGATACAATTAGCTACACCTTTCTTGTATCAGAGCAGTTCTCTGCCGTCTCTCCTCACTGCCCTTGAATTTAGCTGACATTGAACTAAGAAGGGATGTCAAGTGTGGAGAAGGATTCTTTGTTGTCCACCACGTCAGAAGCTGTCATGTAACCAGCAGCGCCACAGTCCTTCGGGGACAACTCCTCGCTGTAGATCACGAGTCACAAACTGGATGGGAAAATTTTCTTCTAGTAGTCACAATATGTCCTCTTGGTGATTCAAGGAAGAGGAAGGATAGGGTATATTACTGGAAAGATCCAACGTTTAGCTCTAGGAGATTCGACATTTGCTAGTTGGGAACTCAACTCTCAATTGTTATGGCATGGTTGATCAACTCAATAGGGTCGCACATTAGCCGGACCTATTTGTTCCTTCGGATTGCCTAGGCTATTTGGGATGCTGTCAATAAGAATTAATTTGATCATGATAATGCATCTCAGGTATTTGAGATCAAGAACAAATTAAAGAAATCTGTCAAGGAAACTTGGAAGTGACCGAGTACTACAATGAGCTGCAGACACTTTGGCAAGAGTTGGACATGCGTTATGAAGCTGATTGGGGTGATCTTGAAAATCTGAAGTTCAAAAGACATTTTGAAAAGGAAAGATTATATGAGTTCCTTACTGGTTTGAATTGAGAGTTGGATGAAGTAAGAGGAAGGATATTGGGATGTCAACCTTTGCCTTCCAATCTTCCATCGATGAAGCATTTGCCGAAGTGTGTTGTGAAGCTAGCAGGAGGCATGTTATGCTTGGAGGAAGAAAAAGGTTGTTTTTAGTGGTGAAATGCCAATAGAAACCGCGGCTTTAGCCACAAATAGTAATTCCCCCATTGACAGGTCTAGTGGAGATCAAAGGGAGAAGCAGAGAGGAGAACGTATGTGGTGCAGTCACTGCAGTAAACCAGGCCACACCTGAGACACTTGCTGGGATATTCATGGTAAGCCATCTAACTGAAAATCTTGGGGATCAAACAAGGGAAAAAGGATTTCAGGGTACTGTAGAAGAATGAAGACACTTGGGCTAGCAGTGATACGAATGGGATCTACTTCACCAAGGCCCAACTGGAGCAACTACAGAAACTCTTGAGTCAACCAATTGTGGGTAACCAAAACACTGCAACCAGCTTCTATGCACAAGTTACTGCACTTCATGCTCAAGATAATTGCCCTCAGATACTTGATTCTGGGGCCTCAGACCATATGATAGGAAACTCATCATTATTCTACTCATGTACTCCTTGCTGTGGCAATTCTAGAGTAAAAACGGCCGATAAAACATTCTCTAATGTTGCTGGAAAAGGGGGAGAGTGACTGCAAAAAATATTATTCTACACTCTTTGTTGCATGTTCCGAACTTAGCGTGTAATTTGACTTCTACGAGCAAGATGACCCATGACCTTAATTGCACTGCTAAATTTTCTGCATCTCTTTGTGAAATCCAGAAGTTGGAATCGGGGAGGGCGATTGGCAGTGCTAGAGTAAACGGTGGACTCTACTATTTTTAGAACAAGGTCTGCATGGCGAAGCAAGCAATGACTGTTAATTTTTCTTCTATTTTCAATAATGACGACTTAATGATGTTGTGGCATCGCATGTTGGATTTCCATTACCTTAAACGCTTGCACCCTTATTTTCATTGACAATAAAAATTCGAGTCATTTCTTTTGTGAATTTTGTCAGCTAGCCAAACACACACGCCCACCTTTTTCAGTTAGACCATATAAAGAGTCTCACCCATTCTCCCTAATCCATAATGACATCTGGGTTCCTTCTCGCATAAAGAACATTATGGTTTATCACATTTACTGATGACCACGCTAGAATTTGTTGGGTTTGTCTCCTCAAAGAAAAATCCGAAGCTAGTAAAACCTTTCAGCTATTTCACATAATGATAAAAAATCAGTTTAACGCTTCTATACAAACCTTGAAAACTGATTACTTCCACTCAATTCTTGGAGAGTACCTTCAAACCAATGGAATCATTCACCAAAGCGCATGTCCTGACACACCATAGCAAAACGGTGTAGCCGAAAGAAAAAATTGTCACTTCATGGAATTTAAGATTTCTAATCTTTACCATGCAGGTTCCAAATTATCTTTTGGGAGAAGTTGTTCTAACCGCCTTATATCTCATAAACTGAATGCCATGCCCTCGAAAATCCTTAACTTCATCTCTCCAATGTCAAAATTCCTAAAAACTTACCGAAACTTTTGGTCTGTTTCATCCGTTTCCCTTAGAACCTTCAGTGCACTGCATTTATACATGTCCAGCCACAACACCGATCCAAAATTCATTGAGTGCGTATTCATTGGATATTCCCCAACTCAAGTTGGATACAAGTGCTATTCCCCGTCACTTTGTCGTTTCTTTGTCTCTATAAATGTCACATTCCTTGAGTCTCAATCTTTCTTTCACCAAACTTATCTTCAGGGGGAGACTTTAGATGGAGATAAGCCTTGGGATGAACATGAACCCAAACCATCACCACAAACTACCTTGCCCAATATCGAATTCAAATCTATGATGCCACTCATTGAACAAAATAAAATATTAGAAATAGGGGAAAATTAGGCCTTTACTTGTGTATTCACGAAGGAAACAACATCTAAATGGTGATGAACCAGAAGCTCGCAGGGCAAAGAGTCGGAACATATCCCTAGCCATATGCTGAGCAAGCTGATGATCATATTCATCATGATGGCACTGATCATTCCATTTAGAAGGGTGCCGAGAATTTGACTGGAGAGGTGGACCTGGACCTGGCAATTGCCCTTAGAAAAGGAACCATAACATGTATTAACATCCTATATCCAAGTTTGTTTCTTGTGAAAACTCTCTCCTACATTTTGTGCCTTTCCCATACTATTGTTTAAAAACGAAATGCCGAGAAACATACAAGAAGCTCTTGTTGATCCTAAGTAAAAATTGCGGTTCTAGAAGAAATGGGTGCTCTAAAGAGGAATGATACATGAGAAGTTGTGGAATTGCCTAGAGGGAAGAAGACGGTAGGTTGCAAGTGGGTGTTCACAGTAAAGTTCAATGCAGATGGAGTGTTAATAGGCATAAAGCGAGACTGGTAGCCAAAGAGTTCACCCAAGCTTACGGTGTACATTATCAAGTGACTTTCGCCTCAGTAGCCAAACTTAATACCGTGAAAGTTCTCCTATCATTGGTATCTAACCTTGATTGGCCTCTACAACAGTTGGACGTGAAGAATGCTTTCCTTAATGGTGAGCTACATGAAGAAGTTTATATGGATTGTCCTCCGCGGAAGGACTATGTGTGCAAGCTGAAAAAGTCCTTATATGAGCCTGGGAAGGACTATGTGTGCAAGCCCGAGGGATGTATTGAGCTTGGGAAGGACTATGTGTGCAAGCTGAAAAATCCTTATATACTTTGAAACAGTCTCCTCGGCAATGGTACAAGTGATTCGACACATTCATGGTAATTTATGGTTACTCTCGCTGTGAGTATGATTGTTGTGTGTATTATCGAGTCCATGATGATGGTTCACTATTGTTGCTTACATTGTATGTGGATGATATGTTGTTCCTGCGAAGAATAAGTCTCATATTCTACACTTGGAGAAATTGTTGAGCAGGGAGCTTGATATGAGGGATCCTGGTTCTGCCAGGAATATCCTTGGTATGGAGATTCATAGAGATTGAAAGGTAGGAAAGTTGTGGATAACTCAGAAAAGTTATGTTGAAAAAGTACCGGAGAGATTGGCATGCTCAACGCTAAACCCGTTAATACACCATTGGAGCTTTTTTTCAGTTATCTTTACAACTTTATCCCAGTACAGAAGAAGATGCTGAGTATATGTCTCGAGTATCGTACGCAAATGCGGTTGGTTGTCTTATGTATGCAATGGTGTGTACCAGGCCTGATATCTCACATGTAGTTTGTATCGTCAGCAGGTATATGGGAAATCTAGGAAAGAAGCATCGGAATGCAGTGAAGTGGATCTTTCGTGACCTAGCAGGTTGAGCCAACTTTGGCATCGTGTTTGATTGTGACGGGGCAAGAGGTGAGGTTTCTGGCTTTGTGGATTCTGATTATGCTGAGGAGTTGGATTCCATGAGGTCCACTACTGGATATATTTTTACATTCTATAAAAGGCCGCTATGTTGGAAATCAGTGTTACATTCTACTACAATATTGTCAACTATGGAGGCAGAGTACATGGCATTGACAGAGGCAGCTAAGGAGGCATTGTGGTTGAAGGGATTGGTAGAGGAGCTTGGCCTCAAGTAGTGTGGTGTTTTGTTACAGTGTGTCGGTCAGAGTGCATTTGGCAAAGAATCAAGTTTTCAATGCTAGAACCAAACATATTGATGCACGTTATAACAGGGTCCAAGAATGGATTAATTCTAGACAGATTGTAGTGCACAAGGTTCACACTAATAACAACGCAGCTGATATGCTCTCGAAGACAGTCATGACAGAGAAGTTCAAGCATTGCTTGAGCTTGATTCATCTTTTTTCTTCTTGAGTTCGAGGTGGAGTGCATCCTTACCTTTAAAGGGGATGCAAAGTGGAGTACCTGACAAAGGTACTGAAGGCATATTACACTTTTCTTATGGAGTGGTTTGTTAATACAAGCCAAGGTGGAGATTGTTGATATATGTCTTATATTTATGGCTAAAGATAAAAGGTGTAGGCCGAGCTGTTCGGAGCGGAGGACAGCTGGCCCATCAAATATATCTTATTTCGCGTAGCGGGCCTTATTGGTGGTTCAGGGGCAGCGCCCCCGACCCGATTTTTTTGTTTGTCCATACATGAATAGGATCAGGTTTTCCTTGAGTTGGACAGAGCTATAAATAAGATGTGTTCGCTTGTATATTGTGACGACAGACAATTGAGAGATACACGTGAGGGAGCTTTGTAAATCTGACTTGTGTAAAGTGAATTTGAGTTCTCTCTGAGTTATTGTGTTCTATATATATATATATAACCCTTCTGCACATTAGATAATAACCCTTCTGCACATCTCTAAGAATAAACTTTTATGAGGAAAATGACATGGTATTCTTAGAGTTAGGAAACAAAAACTCTAATAACGACACATTAATCTGTTGTAATTCTCTCATCTTCTTTATTGGTGGTCCGTTGTGCCGTGTTATTTAGAAACATCATCACCAACATCAAGTATTCTAATCGAATCGAATGATAGCATACTAGAACCGCATTGTCCTTACCTGATTGGCTTATAGCCGACACAACTTGTAACCTCTGATCATGATGAGCATATCACCTAATCAAATAAGACCTTGCTCGTCAGGCATCATTCAAACATATACACACTTTATTCTCCCCACCTTAAAAAAATTCCGTCCTCGAAATTGAATGTTCTTGAATCATCAAAAAAATAACTCATTGCCTTCCAACACGAGTCATCACTTGCTCCCACTATGAACGAAATTTCAATCTCGAAGTGCTTATGACTTATCTCGCACACGAGACATAGTGAATTAAATTACTCTACTCAAATTCAACGCATATGAATCAACCGAAATTAATCTCCAATCCATCACATTTCCGCTATGCTATTATATATATATAGTGTTTGTTTATCGTGTTCTATACATATTTATCTAGAGCGATTTTGTAACACGGCTATTGTACCTATGTTTGGGGGAACGTAGTAACTTGGAGAAGTAAGGAGCAATCGGTAGTTGCAAGTAGTAGTGCAGAAGCTGAGTTTTCGGGCATTAGCTCATGGTGTCTGTGAAGGTATTTGGCTAAGGAGATTACTGAGTGAACTTAAGGTCAGCTTGCCTATCAAATTGTATTGTGACAATAAAGTTGCTGTTAGCATTTCCCAAAACCCAGTTCATCATGACTGAACCAAACATGTTGAGGTGGATCGCTGTATTATCAAGAAAAGATTGATGATGGAAGTGTGTAATTAATGCATGTTCCTACCAAGAAACAGACAATTGATGTCCTAACTAAAAGTCTACATAAACCAAGTTTTGAAGACTTACTGAGCAAGCTGGGAATGGTCAACATATACGTTCCAACTTGAGGGGGAGTGTTGGAATTTCCAGATTATTAGCTATTGCTGTAAATAGGACCTAATTTCTAGCTATCCTTGTAATGTAGTCATTCCTTGTTTAGAGGTCTTTACTTCCTTATTTAGATGTCAGTTGGATGTATCTTTATTCTGTAAATTTCCTAATGTTATTGTTAATACATTGAGAGTTTCTCTCATACAACTAGCTATACTTTTAATATTATAATAACTAGAATCTACTTTCATAGTTGTGTACATGTACCAAATTGGTATTACAACTAAAATTATGCAACTTTCACAAGAATTAGCACACATTTCACGTACTTGATGACAGGCAACGATTCACTTATGCACTTGATTACCGAAAGTCCTGAAACTTAATTAAAAAGTTAAGAAAGAAACTGAGAAATTCTTATGTATTGGTCATTGATTTCACTGCAGAGAGTCAAGCTACATGGTATAATTAGGAGCAACAACTTTCATCGGTGAAATGTCCAAAATTTGAATGAAATCTCAGAAAAATTGCAGCGATATTGCATCACACTACCATGAATACTACAGGCAAAAGCGAAGCAGCTGTATCTGTGATAGAAGAGGTTCATTCCAGCAGCCAGAAGGCCAAATCAGTGACAACGTGAAGAGTAGATGATTAACATTGCTATGCTGTTTATTGTTAATACCCTGTTGGGTTTTTTCTTTTTTTTTTTTTTGGGGGGGGGGGGGGGTACTAGAACACTATCTATCCTACTATGTACGTTGAGCGTTGAGGTACTTAAACATATACAGACCCCAACCAAATTGGGGCCCTTGAAGAGGCTGCCAGGAAATGAGGGCAAAGGCTATTGCTAAAGCGAGCCCCCCAGAAATTGCATTTCCTCACTTTGCTTACTGTAAGAGTTTATCCTTGATTTTTGTGGGTGCTTCAATGCTCTTCCTGCTCATCTTGGTGCCAATTGCAGTTACCCTATATTGCTAGTTCAATTATTGAAACTAGTACTGGACATATAGGGAGCACAAAATGCGGGTGCTTTAATGCTCTTCCCGCTCATCTTGGAACCAATTGCAGTCCCCCTATATCGCTAGTGCAATCATTGAAACTAGTACTGGATATATAGGGGCACAAAAGGCCCGTTAAGGCCACCCCCAACCCCCACACCTATGCCCCCTCCAACATTGACATGAAGATGAATCAAGGTGCACTGCTACTGAGTTTAAAACAAACAGAACTATACAGATGGTGTTGAAGGAAGCAGCAAGATGCCAACACAAGATCTTGCTCAACCACGAGCTTGGATACCATGCTAAGTTGTTAGTTCCTTTAAACACTTGAGCTGTCAAAGAACGGGCACAACATGTATATTATTGCTGGAAACACAATTGAACCTTTCTGTATCAAAAAATCTGTCATTGCTTTAATAGGCCAACAAGCTGTTGTTACTGGGTTTGCTCGATTGCAACTTGTAGTCTACTGGCCATCTCTGTCCATATAATATCGGAGCATGGTTCCCTTAATTTTATGATGTCTTATGCATGCATGTAATATTGGCATCTGTATAGGATGTTGACCAATGCACTGTTCATGCATTGAAGTCTTATTTTGTTCAAGTAATAGTGGAAGGGATGAACCTTCTGCTGCCTTACACTTGGTACCCCACCCCTCAAAGCAAACTCGAAATGGTTCCCCAGTTGCTGTACTGATTTTTTTTTGGTCTTTTCTTTGTATACACGTCTATTTAGGCATTTGCTGAAGCAGAGGGTACGCTATGCACTGCTCAGACTTATGGTCCTTCAGAACAATGGGAATCAAGAAGACCTGCCGATTGTTCTTCTTCGGGTAGTGATCAGACAAGAATAGAGACTGATTCAGCAGTATTAACATCACAGGTTCCCACTAAAGACTTGGTCATTGTACCAACCAAAAGAAAAAGTAGGCGTAAGATGGATCCTAAAAGAGTACCAATAAACAAGGAGATGAAGTCTTCTGAAGTTATATTCAATGATTGGCCTTATAAGTACTCTACTCTACAGGAAAAGGTACTTAAAAATGAAGATCAATATCATGTTCCTTATGTATTCAAATGTACGTTCTCTTGGGATGAGTATACAAAAGTTATTATAAATGTTTCAGGGTATGCTTTCCTGTCCCCTCTCATCTTATATGGTACGTAGATGGTGTACTTTTGAGTGGTTCTACAGTGCGATTGATTACCCTTGGTTTGCAAAAAGAGAGTTTGATGAGTACTTAAGTCATGTCAGACTAGGCCATATTCCGAGACTAACTCGGGTCGAGTGGGGTGTCATAAGAAGGTAATAGTATATTGCAGTTCTTACAGCCTTTCATTTGTTTTATCATACTGAAACTGGTAACAAAGACTGTGGATTTGATGCCTTGTTGGTTTAGTTCCCTAGGCAAACCTCGAAGGTTTTGTGAAAACTTTTTACATGAAGAAAGGGAAAAGCTTAAGCAGTACCGGCAATCTGTTCGGAAACACTATTCTGAACTTCGAGCTGGTGTGAGGGAAGGACTACCAACAGATTTAGCTCGGCCTTTATCAGTTGGGCAGCGTGTAATTGCTATTCACCCAAAATCAAGAGAAGTTCATGACGGAAGGGTGCTTACTGTTGATCATGACAAATGTAGGATTCAGTTTGACCGCCCTGAATTAGGGGTTGAATTCGTCATGGTAATACATTCGTAGCCACATTATTTTTTTTTTTTCATTGTTGGTTCGGGAAAAATTATTGAATGTGCTTGTTTACATTCTATGATTTGATCCCTGCTTGAAGTTTTATTTAACTAAAAACGAACACACAGTGGTAGACAAATATTTTCTGCTAGATCGTCTCATTGTTATCTTTGTATTTTTACCATTCTTCAAATACGCTAAAACGTATACTTGTTTTTAGTTGAGTGATACTGGTTTATTGGCTGAACAAGACTGCAGTGGTTTTTCTCCTTAGTACATCTGGGTGTTCTGGGTGCTGTATCCGTCTAAGTGAATAAGTTTCTTTTCTTTTTGAGTCGTGGTGAATAAACTGGATTCGATTTATGCTCTAGTAATAGTACCCGAGCTAGAGATATTGATCAGTTAATGCAGACACATTTAAGGCAAAAAGTGTTCTAGGCAAAAAGAGTGTTCAGTTTGCTCATTACTAGTTTGTGTTGCACACTCAGAGCTGTTTGATAAAGTGTATGTCTCAGTGTTGCTTTACTTATGTTTTGATCTCAGTGTTGTTTATTAGTTGTCACATGTAGTCTCACTAATTTGGGCAATCCCACCTATATGTCAGGACTCTGCCTCGGCACTGGATCTGGTCACGACTGATTGGCATCTATTTGTCCTCTTACTTCTGCAAGATATGCGGAGGTAGATGTCTGGTAACTGTAGGCAGTTGCTCCAGGACGGTTTGCTCCCATATAAGACTTTGCAGTTTATCCTTTGTTGGAAACAGTATATCCTTCCTAGAAATCTGTAATCTAAACGATACGGTACTATGCAGAAGTATCCTTCTAGATGAAGATATGTTCTGATCTAGGAGGTTTTGCAAGGTGCAAAAGGAACTTTAAGACTATGAGATTCAGTCAGTTCATTAGGAGACTTACTTGGTTTTAAAGTCTGATGAGCAGGAGGATCACTCTTGCCTTTTCGTCTCCTAATTTGCTTTAGTTTCATTCTTGCTTGCTTATGTCTCCGATAACCTGATGACAAATCTGACCAGTATATGCCTCTTGATGTTGAAAGGAGACGAAGAGATCATTGTTAGAAAGACGAGAGAGGTCCCCTGAAGTGAGAATTTGGACTACAGCTTTATGGACGAGATTCGAGGAAGTAGCGTCAAATTTAAGAGCTCAGAAGCACAAGATAGTGTTTGAGATACTGTTTGGTGTGTCAAAGGAGTTCGATCCTTATGGTGGCACCCTTTATTGAGTAGCTAATGTCATCCTGACTTCACCAGCAGGTGCAATTTTGAATGGTCTTCCTTGTCTCATCTTTGATAAAGACCAGAGCTTATTGATAACGAGAGGATTGTCTAGCTTTGACTTTAAGGTTTAGGGAGAAAGAGGGAAGAAGGAAAAGCAAGACTCTGGAATAGAACAGGGTTTGTGATACCTATCTCTTGTCTTCTCCTAAGGTGGTGTTTATACAACCACCAAATACAGGTACATGCACGAAAATTGTGTCACCAGTGAAACATAAGAAGATTAAACTTAAAGCTAGGCCTTATTGTCAATAGGAACCATGATCGAGATATACTATAGTAATATGTTTTAGGTGAAATCATTTGGTTTAGAGTTTTGAATTGGTTTTGATCCATGCACAAACTGCACCTGGAGGCAGGTGGTGATACCATTTCCTTCAGGCTTCTCATGGACTGAAGCTTGGTATGGTCGGGTTCGTCCTTAGTCAGGTAAGCATGGGCAGTGCCAAACTCATCTTGTAGTTGGACCCTTTGGTTGTATCAAAAAGAGCACCGTTTCTTCAAAATGATCTTTTTCTTCTCAAGCTTGTGTACAATTCTTGTGTACTGTATTTCATATTGAGATTATGCCATTTGGCTCTTCGGTTGTAGTTGTCCCTTCTCTGCTTAGTGTGATAGGTTTAACCTTTTAATTCTGTTTGAATGATCACATTGAAGATTGTGGCAGTTTGGCCGATATTTGAAACTTCATTTGATGTATGTAGCCCCTACTACTGTTTGCTGATGATTTTAAATTTGAAATTGTTGATATTCTATAAATATCAGGGGATGACTGATGTTCAATTTCAGGATATTGATTGCTTGCCTTTAAATCCCTTGGAAAATATGCCTGAAGCTCTAAGAAGACAGAACATTCCTATTGATAGGTTTTCTGCACGTACTAGTGCTGGGTATACTCTAAGTGAGAATCTGGAGGATGTAGAAAGTGCCATG
>JAVXUP010003371.1:0-72522 GCA_033070095.1 Escallonia herrerae | reverse complement strand
GTTTAGGTCCCGAAGACGCAATACTCCCTGTCGGTTTGAATCAGAGCCTTACGATCCCATCATTTTTTGCAACCAAAACAAGAAAAAAGAAAAAGAAGAGAGTATAATTTATTGAATAGAAACTACTTAAAGAACCTAGCTATACTTGAAAACACAGGCTAACAGCTCCGATGAAACAAAATTCCGAAAACAGCAAGTTAAGTAGCTGTCAACAGGACAATTTTAACCAATCAGTCTCATTCTCCGGCAACAATATCCATCGGAATAACCAGGTTGGTTTGCTGATTTTAGGGCAAGGCAAGGCTACGAAGATGCTTCGGTCATCCAAGTCGAAAACATAAAGATTACTATCGCACCCTCGTTGAGTGAAGTAGATGCAATTACCTTTAATGTTCGCTTCCGTCTTAGAATAAGATACGCCTTCAGATAGGCAAAGAAAAATTGTTCGCTCGCCGATGGAATCCATCTTGACCCACACCATTTCAGAAAAATCTAACCGGAAAACTTCGAAATCCGAAACATCATCACCAACAATCCCCGAGCAGATGGTGCGAACACACAAGAGTTCACCACAGCTCTCAACAAGAGTTTTCCCGCACTTGCCACCTGGTTGCATCCACTCCATACCAAGCCCTTCTCTCACTACTCGCCTAACTTGAAACGGCGAGCCCGCGGCACCGGCACATTCAAGAATTATCATAGCATCTTCAGCTGATGTCAAGACATAAACCTTTCCTTCGAAGGTGGCCGCGGTTACAATCCCTGTATTGTCATCGAGTGGCAAATCTTGCTTCACATATTTGTCATCACCAGGCTTGCAAAAGAGCATGCACGACTCTTCAAAGAACAGGACATGGCAGTGGCGATCAGGAGGGGTCGAAGCAAGGATACAGAGCCTAGTGAAATCGTAATCCAACTTGGGCAGTTGCAGTTCCTTCATTGAGACAAGACTCAAAAGTGAGCAATCCCCAGATTTACAGTCCTGCAGTACCAACCATTCATTCTTTGATGTCCATATATGTTTGTTGCGCGTGTCCGGTATGGTTCTTGGGTACCAACGATTTTCAGATGCGCTGAAAAGTGCCTGGTCTTGTAGTTGCTTCCCGTAACAAACTACGAGCCAAGGCCTCGCTTGAGGAACATGAGACAGACGCGAATGCATAGCTAGCTACTTGTTTCTCGTCGCTTGGCTGGCTCCTTCCTTGGCCACTGCCACGTATCTTCTGCTTGTTGAAAACAAAGTCTGTTGCAAAAACAAAACACTATTAATCGAACATGATCACCAACCTTTACACATGTATAACAGATCTATGGCATAAACAATTAAGTGGCTGTTCATACGACGATTGCATCAATAAGATTCGGCAGTTAATTTGATTGATAATTTTAGCTTCTACGGTGGATAGAAAGATAAGAAACAATCGTACCTTTTCAACCGATAAGACAGATTAAGCGCACGGTTCGTTATGGAGGGAGAAGGCAGTGCATGGATAGGATTATGTAACCTATGCTTATTCCTAATACAACCGGAATACGGATTTGAACAAAATATGGTAATTAACTAATCTTTACGTACAGTAGAGAGCTGCGAGGATAAATATACGATATTCTACTTTAACATATACGACAATTGTTAGACAACGGCTTTTTGAAACACTTTCTTTTATATTTTTGCTGAATTGGGTTTGCTGCACGAGTTAATTATATCTCAAGGCACTCATAAAGAAGGGCAACAAAAGGCCTACTTTTGCCACAATAGTACCGTTGCTTCTTAGGGCTGAGAAGGGGGACGGACTAAAGTGCCATCTCAGAACTTCACATCACAGAATATCATGAAAACCAATGAACTAAACCATGAAAAGGCAACCAAAGTTCCTTAGGCAAGAAAAGGATAAATATAATGCTGTGGATCATTGTATAATGCGACAAAATTAACAAATCTAATACTCATCCGTTAACATCGGACCACAAGAAGAGTTGAATTAAAGTAAGCTCAGAATTGAAGTACCTGCGGGCGTAGACGTGAAGCAGGTTTTATCTATTGAAGAATAACGAAAGATAATTAGGGCTTATATAGAGTAGGTTTCCCAGCGAAATAGCACCTTTAGGCGGTTAGGTGGATTGGGTCATCCTCTATTTTGCTGTCCTTTTTGGTTAATATGCCAAACTCCTTGATCTTTGTGATTGATAATTGGTAACTCCATTCCTAATCAACCAAGGCATGGGTTAGTCCAATTTTTGAAATACAATCATACGTGAATATTGCGTTAAGTACGATACTCTCATAATCCTAAACGCAAACCCCATAGGTTAGATGCGTATTATTCAGAGCGTAAAGTTATGAACGAGAATAAAGAAAAAGTATTATACAATAATTTTAGCTGCAATATAATCGGGGGTATGAAACAATTATGAACCGCCAATACAGAGGCATTAATGGTTAAAATTATTGAAAAATTATGGAAACATGGGTTTTCTAATTAAGTATTTGGGGTTGATGGGTTTTTTTGGGAAAATTGTGAAAAGAGGGGGTCAAACTTGAAAATTCATGAAAGGTGGGAAAGGTTGGGAAAAATTGGGTTTTTTGAAAACCCCCTCTTTCCCCTTCCCCAAAATACCCCTCCCCACAGTAAACCCACTTTGTGCACTACGCCCAGCCATTCTCCCCCTCTTTTTAGGCCCATGACTTCATCCCCCTTCCCTCCAAAATTCTGCCTACCCTACTCCACCTCCCCCCCTACTTGCAAGTTACCCCACCCCCTACCCTGCTGCGGTCACCCCCACCCCACCCCGACCCTTCTCCCCCAATCGGCCAATCCCTTTGTCCCCCTTCCCTCCAAAATTCTGCCTACCCCACTCCACCTCCCCCCCACCCGCAAGTTAGCCCAACCCTACCCTTCTACGGTCACCCCCACCCCACCTCGACCCCCATATTTCCCTCCAATCGGGACTGTCCCCGTAAGTTTTGCATAAATTGACTTGCGCGTCCGCACAATCCGACGAGCACATTTGCAGAAACCGACTGGTGTTTTCGCAGAAAACGACGGGTGTCACCACGCTCCGTTTGCAGGGGTAATTTGGGAATAGCAGATTAAAGGAGTTAAGAAAACCCATTTTTTCCTAACCTCTCCCATTTTTCAGAAATTTTAAAAAGCTGCCCCACTTTTTCACAATTTTTCAAAACAAACCCACCTTTTATAAAGTTTTTACCCCAAAACCCCTCATTTCCTAATTTTCCCTTAAATTATGGCTAGTGTGACATGTGAAGACCTTCAAGGACGTATCTTAGCCGCATTCTTTTAACATCACTAAATTAAATGCTAGAAGTTATGCAAGGGGTCACTAATTAAATGCAACTAGTTAATTATGGATATATGGAGGTTTTGTAGCCTTTTGCTATAAAGCCAAAAGTTTACCAGGATTAGATAAGAACCGATCCATCCTTTTTGTAATTTTTTACTTTTCACAGACTTTGAAATAGAATCGGAAGATCTAGGCATTAAGTTGACTTAATAATAACAACCAGTCGAACAAATTGAACCAGACATAGGTAGAAAACAACGAGCAAGCATATGCTTGCAAGTACAAGATTTATCCTGAAAAGATACTAAAAGTCAAAAGGAAGAAAAGCTATTCATGATTTATATCCTTTTTCTTATCTAATTTCTTCTCCTACTTTCTCCCTTTTTTCTGATTTTCTTGCTATGTTTGATCAAACTGAAATTTAAGCGATAAAAAATTAATCGCTGAATTCGTAAAATTAAAAACTTTAACTAATTTTTTTTTACTGAAAAATAAATTAATCTATTTGGTAAATCAAAAGCAAATACCTGAAAATTATTACATTAACAGGTTTATCTGTTTTACCAAAATTATACTTTATACCTTTTATTGTGCCGAAATAGTGGAAGTGGTGTGGCGGCAGTGGCAATGGAGTAATAATGATGGTGATCCAAAACTAAGGGTCGTAGGAATGTATATGGTCACTAGATATAGTTGCATTTTAGCCACAAAAAAAAAAAATTCAAGGGCCACAGATCTTGCCAATAATTATATGTGCAATCATTGCTTGCTGCTTGACGAGGTATTGCAACTTTGAACTATTACCGTAACTACAGCAAGAAAGAAACATATCCAAGATAAGTCTACCCGTGATGCCATTTACATTTTTACAGTATGATTATCGTTTACTTCAACTCTCTTCGAACAAGCATTTCAGTTTTATTTTTGGCTCTGGGCAAAATTCCTATAATCATATTGCTTTGGTAATAACAAAGACAACAAGAAAAGAGACACACATATAGATGTGCGGGCGTACAGACAGATTTTGTCAACAATCTTGATGCAGACGTTCACACACACACACACAGAGACACACACGGAGGCAGTCACAAACACCGGTATAACCCATTGTATAACCTCACTACATATACCTTCAAGATTACTTTAGAGTAGAGTGTGCAAATAAAAATGCCATAACTTAATCATACATCCATGGACACATGAAAGAAGGGATTCTGCTGTTTATCATCTAGACAATGAGTACATGATCAACTTGGTAGCCAAAATTATAATCATTTGGATAACTAACTTTAACCCACATAAAGATAAAGCCATTCATCTACGGCCGAAAGCTTCCAGTTACCAAGTGGTCTTTCAACTGTAATCTATCGTCTGTTGTAAGCATGAGCTCTATCCATGAGCAATGCTTCATCTCCTTGGTGTTGTAGAAATATGCACTTGAGAAGCTACCAGCAAAGGTATGGTACTTCCGAGTAGAAAGAGAATAGAACACACCGTGGCCATCGTGGAACCTTGGGAAGTAGATCTTGTTTCCGATTCCTTTCACCGCGGCCTTTTCGGACGTTGACGTGCGGCTAGATATGTAAAAGCTTTTATCTCCCAAGCTTTTTACCTCTACCCAGACCATCTTCGAGATATCTAGCCTGCAAATAGAAAGGGTTCCATCACAAGCAACGGATACTGCAAACAGATCTCCGTCACTTTCAACCAGATAAGTTTGTCTTGATGAACCACAACGCCACGGGAACTTCAGCCCAGTCAAGATGTCCCATGATTTGCCATGGCTTTACTAACGGAACTTCTCCAGTAGTACGAATCGTTGCGCTGCGCTCTTTCTATATGATAGTATGCACCTTGGTTGTTGCGCTCCCGGCCTGCCAGTAATACCAAGGAATGATCCTTCAAACGAGTGATTGATCCAACTCAGGCGAGTTGGTGAAAGAGCGCTAATTAACTCGACGCGATAACTGAACTCGATACGACAACTCAATTGAGGCGGGAAGCCCTTCCCCAATAATATAAATAAATAGTGTCACCATTGCCATTCCACTCACGCGGTTAACACAGTGTCAGTAACAGATCGAAATCTCTCTCCCTCCTCCTCTTCCACTCTCCCCTCCCGGCCCTCTGTCTCTGTACTCTCTCTCTCTCCTCTTCCTACAACAATGGCGAGGGGAAGCAACTGGTGCCGCTCTTTCCCTCCTCGCTGCCCCAAGTGTAACGACCCCCTCACTACTTTCAACGCCTTCACACAACACCAGAGACTCTGCAATCTCCTGGTAAGAGTCTTTTCTACTTTTCAAATTAGGTCGCGACTTTCATGCGTAGGTGATACGTGCTGTTATGTTACGAGTTGTTTGGGGCCTAGGGCTTTTCCTTTTTAAACTTGTCCAGTTAGGGCTTTTCCTTTTCAAACTTGTCCAGTTCTCTGGTTCAACAACATTCAAGAAATCAAGAAATTCTTCTTTGCGTCCGTGGGCTTAGCTTAGGGCTTTTCCTTTTTGGGCCTAGGGCTTTCCTCTTTCAAACCTGTCCAATTCTCGCGCTAAATCAACATTCAAGGAATCAAGAAAATGTTGATTCCCGATATTCAAGAAGATGTAAAGTTAATCAACGTTGATCCTTTTACAAAAAAAGCCGATTTGACGATCAGTTTCTTAATGCCAAATTTGACCCGAATCGCGGGTCTTTCCGTACCCGTTCAACAAACCGGGTACGGGTACACAGATTGGAGCCGATGAAAATGGTCCCGCATCCGAGCCGACCCGCAATTTCCGGTTCGGTTTGGGTCGGGTACGGGTTACCCGGACGAGCCTTCAATAAAATAGTCTTAGGGTTTCTAACCCTTCGTTTCTGAGTTTTCTCTTCCGGCCGCACTCCTCTCTCTCTCTCTCTGACCGTCTACTCCCCACCAAGCCCCCACGACTCTCCAACTTGGCCGTCACCACCACCCTCCACACTCCATAGTCCACGAGATCGCAGATCGGCGCCTCCGCCGCCGTCTCTTTCCACCGTCCACCGCAGATCCGCGCCTCTACGCCGTCTCTTTCCACCGTCAACCTCGCCTCCGCAGCCGTTTTTTTTCCACCGATCCGCGCCTTCGCCTTCCATTTTTCCCCTTAGACCACAATCGGAGTTAGCATGATCACTGCCGCCGTCAATCTACTTCCACCGACGCCTATTGGTGTTAATTACTTAACGGTTGTTGCTATGAATAATTATGTGATGTAATTTGTATGTATATGTCAGTTTGTTTGGTAGTTGTATGGAACTTGGAATATTTTGTTACTTGTATGTATGCTTTATTTGAATCTATTGTATTTGGTATTTTGTATCACAGTTGGATTATATTGTTATTGTTTTTTTGTTATTTTTATCGGTGATCATGGCATACACGATACATCTGTGAAAATAAAATTAATAGTATAAATTTTGTTATTAAAAAGAATAAACATCACGTATACTTATTTATTGACATATTCAGTAATATGAATCTTAATAATAGAAAAATAAGTTAGTCATATGTGTCAAAAAGAGTTTGTAAGATATTATTATCGTATCAAACTTGATCAATTTTTTTAATGATATTTTCTGATGAATTATCACTTGTGAAACTAAACATATTTTTGTATGTAGTTACTTACCAATTAAGATTTTCATTTTGTGTTTCTTATTAAAAAAAATTTGAGTGCCACTTGTCATCATTTTCCCACAGCGTGTGCGAAAATAAAATTAATAGTATAAATTTTATTATAAAAATAAATAATCACGTATATGTATTTATTGTCATATTCAGTAAAATGAATCTTAATTTAAAAAAAAAGTTAATCATATGCGTCCAAACATAATTTAGCAAAATATTATTATCGTATCAAATTTGGCCTTTAAATTTTACTTTAACTATATTTTTTAATGAATTTGTAAAAACTAAACACAATTTTATAGGTAGTTACTTACCAATTAAGATTTTAATTTTGTGTCACTTTTTTAAAAAATTCTCTTGAAATGCTTTTGTCATCATTATAGGTTGGTAATTATATAACACCAACGAAGTGTTACACCAAACCAAGTTTTGGCTTTATAAGTAATATAAATAGATAGATTTAAAACATATTTCTTAATTTATCTTGAAGGGAAAAAAATACCTATAACAACAAGTATGAAATTTACCCATTTATCTGCAGATTTACCTGGGTTGTCCGGGTAGGTTACGAGTATATGAAAATATTATCAAAAAAAAAATTAGATATTTTTTTATCTGTCCCTATTTTACCTGTGCCCAACTCAATATTACTAGTACCTGGCGAGTTATCCCGTTTGTCTTGGGAGACATGTTGGTTTCTTTTAAGACTTAGAACTAAGGCCTTGTGTGACCAATTTTTTTGGCATATAGTGAGTTGTTAGCTTTCGCACTAGAGCGCTGTAAGCTTATTTCCTGAATTATCCTAACCTAGTTGAGATACATGACCTGCGCGGCCGGCGTGGGGGGGGGGGGGGGGGGGGTGCTAAATATATGTCACGCATTTAATGACACAGTTTCAACAACATGACATTTACTAAATTCAACTTTTTTGGATCAGCACCCAGATGGCTGGCGCAACACCAGCAACACTCTTGCACCAGCTGCACCCGTAGCGCTAGTATTGCCAGTAGACCCAGCCATGGTGGTTGCAGTCCTTCTTCAGGTATGAGGATATGACACGTACTCACTATCACCAGGATAAAAGTAACAAGCACGAAAAATATGATAACTTTATACAAACATATAAAAAGTAGAATAGCATAACACCTCTATGAGAGAGAATATTTTTGACTCCTAACGATTTTTTACTATACCATAACTAAAACAGGCACTTGAGCAGATCGGTGGTGCGCTTGCAACACATGCCGGTCCCGACGCTGGGCCATGATTAGCATCGCTACAGGTATTAAAAAAGAGATACAAAAGTGAATTATGTGATATTATTTTGTCTTAAGGTCTCAGAATTATTTCTAACACATTTACTTACACATAATACATTTTTTGGTTGCAGGAGATGCAAAAGTTGGAAGGATCTTCTTCCGATTTTCATGACTCGTTAGACATTGCTTTGTAGTAGGTAGTTTAGAACTCATACTTCAAATTGTTGGTAAATAACATGTATAGCTTAGTTTAGACCTGGAGCTCAGTCTATTCTGTGGATCACTTACCCCCCCGCCCCCCCTTCTTCTTTTTTTTTCTATTGGTGATGCCGAGGTGTGTATCAATGCTAGTTAGGACGGCTGTACATCATCAGTTAGCAGTGCATACATGTTGATAGCTTATTAACACTGCAACATTAACACTTCATGCATACAACAAACCACTACAGAAAGGAAAAAAAATAATTAAAAAAAAGAGAGATTGGGCGACACTTGAAAAGTGTAGTCAATGGCAGTTAAAGTGTCGCAAAGAAGTTTTCTAACACTGCACGAACAGTTTTTATAAATGTTGCAAAATTGCCTGTCGGAAATTTCCAGACACTTCCACTACTTGTTTTCAGTTAACTTGGACGCTTATTTGCGACACTTAAAAATGTCTCTTATCGGGTCCACGACTCAACTTAGTTTACAAAACTTGCATCAAAATGTCAATAAATTTGTGACACTTTCGTTAAAAGCACAGAAATGTTTGATGGCATTATCTTGTAAGCATCATCTATCTTTGCAGCAATTTTTAGCAAGTGTTGCTAAACTTCAGCCTCGAGATTTAATAAAACGTCAAGGTTCGTAGAAAGACCCAACTTATATTAGCAACAACTACCAAGTCACTTTAGCGAGCAAATCAAACTAATCATAAGGACCAATAACAATCTAATTTCATTCAAGCATAACACATGCCCAACATCCAAATCCACATACTACCATAACTTAATAGCGATTCTTGTTTCCAATAACATACAAAATAAATGTCCTTGAAAAATAGGAACTTAAAGAGTCTCTCTCTCTCTCTCTCTCTCTCTCTCTCTCTCTCTCCCTCCATGTCTCGCCTGCATCCCGTCATCAATCCGTTTCTGGCTCTCACACGCTAGCAGTCACGCATTATCTCATCCAAAACCTTAACATACAGCATATTGTTTCTTTTAAGTCCGACAAAAGCATTGATTATCGTTTCACATGTAAACTAGACCTGCAAAAAAGAAGGAAAAAATAATCAAGAAGATTGTTGTATATGAAGTTAACTGGCATAACATAAACAAAAATAAATCAAAAACTAATTTGCAAAAGGATAGCAACAAGAGAACTAAAGACACTCCAACATACCCATTCTTGCATCTTAGTTGCAAATGCTTTGAAGTGACAAAATTCTTCTTTACCTTGTTATGTTAAAAAACCTGAGCAGATAGTTGATGAGCAACCATTGTCTCCACTACAGAAAAAATAAAATTAGATCATCAGGAGCCATATAGTGTAATGAGTCTGTGTGTTTGATGTGTGTAATATAGTGTAATGAGTCTTTGTGTTTATGTGTGTGACAATGAGTGTGTGTGAGGAAGGGGAAAGGCAACCGTGAGCTAAGTGTGTGTGTTGTGTTGTGTTGTGAGTTTGTTGCAGGGAAGGGAAATGAAGAAGATGAAGTGGGGAGCTGGATATTGCAGCTTGGTGGTACCCTGTGCTTGCACAGGTGTACCACGAGCTAGCTTTAGTTTCGATATGCACGTTGGATGGCACACAGTAATTGTTAGAAGACAAATTTTGGAGTACGTAACTTAGAATCAATGGAAAATTTTCATATTTTTCTGAAATTGTTTAGTAATTTTAATATTTAATGCATGTTCAGTTTTTCTAAAATTCATTTTGAATTTTAAAATTTATATTAAATTCTGAAAAAATTACAATAACGTTTCTTTAGTATAAAGAAGTCTTTAATTTTTTTACTACATTGATTTAAGTTTCATAGACATTTGAGTTGATTTAGTATCTTTATCCGTATCGCATTTGATATAATGAAACATATGATTTTAAAATAGTTACGATACTTTCTAAATTCTGATTTCAACTTCTATATTTTTTTCTTACTTATCTTAAAGCTATTACAAAGTTTATGAGACTTTGATTTGAGCTAAAAATATTAATGGCTATTTTTGGACTTTTCTTGTATTTAAAATTTTATTTAAATTAAAAAATACTCAAAATTTCAGAAAATCCAACTCTGAATTTTTTACTTAAAATCATCTGTGCGTGTGTCACTAATCCGCGCAGTCTCAAGCTTCGCCCTTTAACAAAAATGCTCCAAATAAAAAATGGTACCCGGACAATCACAAGCCGATGAATTTTGTAATGTCTAAAACATATATATGCCCTCAACTTATCTTACGATTTTTATCGGCATCCAAAACGTCGACTTAGATCTCTCTCTTCAGGCATTTTATTGGCATCACCTGTGTGCTTTTCTTTTCAATTCATTTTCCTGTTCTGGGTCTCCAGCTTCTACTCGCTCTTATGGTTCGTCCAAACGAGTGCATATACTTGCTTAAATCATATGTATACTAGTGTTTTAACTTGGTGCTATCACGTACATACATGCGTGTACACGCAGTTTCTATGTAATGGGTTCTGGTTTTTGCTCTGGGTATCATCATTCGGCTTTCTTTCAACTCTTTCCTGACTCCTAGTATCTTCAATCCACATCTTCACAATTGGGATTGAAAAATTACAGGACTCTTGGTCCTCTTTACTTCAATAACACCAACACTGCCAACTTAGCCAACATCACCGATGGCTTAGGGAGGTGGTGCACAGAGATCTTGGCAAGTTGGTGACGGCAAGTGGGCATGGTTTGACGACAACATGTTAGTGAGGTGGTAACCTTGGGGTCGTGGCAAGGCCAAAAATCTTAGGCGAATAGCAGAAACATAGGAAAAGATAAAACAATCTGGATGGTTCATTTTTTTTTAAAATGGGCGGTCTTCGATGGCTCAATGTTGCCAGCACAAAAGACGGTCGGTCAAGCTACTGTTGATGTAACATGGATGTCATATATTTCATACATGGAGCTACAAGCTTGGGAGCTATATGCACCCAAGCTTAAGCCAGCCCCCTGCCCTTCCCTGTAATGACCCGGTCCACAGCCTTATCATAGGACAATATCTCCTTCAAAAGGACTAACCAAATAAGTACTTATGAGTTTTTTAACAGGGTCTTATAAGGCAAATTACAAACTATGACACCCCCAGCAATTGGGAATAATACCCAGAAACTGTTGAAAAACGTTAAGACCATGATTCAACATTGATCCATCTAATGACTGGGGGATGGGGGGAAGAGGGAACCTATGGCAAACCAAAACATAAAAAAGAAAATCTCAATGCAAACAATCATAGGCCTTCATCAAATCCACCTTAATGGCACGTCTAGGACTCCTAAAATCCTCCTGTTGATAATTACACATCAATTACTGAGGTAGGAGGATTTTATCTACAATATTTCTAGAGGCAACGAAAGGCTGTTTGGGAGGGTTAATGAGGTCCCCAAGCACCACCTTAACACGATTAGCAAAGATCTTGGCAATGCACTTGTAAATCATGTTATAACAAGAAATAGGCATGCGTAAAATAATACTAAAGGGATTACTCACCTTGGGGATCAAGACAAGGAAGGTATGGTTTATTTCTTTGAGAAGGTGACCATTCCCAAAGAAATCTTGAATCGCATCAACAATCTCTTCTCCGATGATATGCCATGTCTTCTCAAAGAAGAGGGCATCATACCTATCAGGACCAGGGGCCTTACCACCCTTGAGAGAAAGAAAACCCTCCAAAACTCATCCTCGGTCACCTCCCAAGACATCTCACACTGTTGGGAATTTAAAATGGAGTTGGACATCAAGTTCCTCGGCTCTCTCAAACCTCGATAGTGGCCCAGACAATTAGACCTCAGCAACTTCTGAAAATGGTCTCAACAATAGACCCGTCAAACCTAAAGAGAGAACTAATCTTCTTGAAATTCCTTATATTATTCACTGATTTGAAAAAAAATTGTTACTTTTATCTCCCACATCAAGCAAGTGAATCCCTGATTTCTGCTTAAGGAAACTCTCCTCTTCCCCGCTCATTCGGGCAAAGTTATCAATTTTTTCCTTCTTAATCCGATGCCACACCGGATTAAGAAGGTTCGAGGCTAACATGGTCTAAAAATACTGTAAAGAAGTCCTGGCCTCGTGAAGTCTACCTGATATTTTGCCAAAGTGTGCTTTATTTGTGATACCCCAAAAAATACTGAAAATTAATCTAACCGTGAGTTTGATTAATTAGGGGTGCTATTTTTATTAAGTAGCAATATGCTGATGATGATTAAGAGTTAGGGAGCTAAATAAGGGGTTAGTGTGACCTTGGGGGTTAAAATATAATTTTGGAAAGTTAAGGGGCAAAAATATAATTTTAAAAAATATGGTGAGCGGGATGCATATTTTTATTAAGTAGTATCATTTCAATGATAATGAGGTGTTAGGGGACTAAAGGAGGGGTCATGGTTATTTTGGGGTCAAAAGTGTAATTTTTCAAAGTCGAGGGGTCAAAGTGCAATTTTGGAAACTTTGTGGGCTGTGCAATTTTGTAAAGTTGCACTTAGGTGTCAAATTTTGGAAGAAAGTGGTCATAAAGTGGCCACCTCCAACTAGAGTCTCGGATTACTCATGAAATCTAAAGATAAGTGAAGGGATCGGATGAAATTGAAACAAAAAGAAAAAGAAAGAAGGTGTTGGGGGGAAAACGCAAATACAAGAAAGTTATGAACATGAATAGTGTGTGAACAGTAACCCGTGAAGAACACAGCAAACAGAGGAGAAAAAGGAAGAAAGAAGAGAGGAAAGGGAGAAAGGAAGAACCTCGAATTCATTTAAGTATGATTTTAAACCCTGAATCGCGAAATTATGGAAGAATTGGATGAAATTTCTGTTGAAGAACATGTGATATATGTGTATATATATTTTGGCCGTGTATATAGATTCGGGGTGGGAATTGAAATGGAATTTTGATGGATTGTGTAATATGAGAATCAAGCACAACCAAGAGAGGAAATGGTTAGAGTTTCGCATTTGGGGAGTGTCTGGTGTGCGTGGGTGTGTGTTCTTCGGCCATGGTGGTTTAATTCAAATTGTGGGTGTTTAATTAGATGAAATTGTGTAAAGCGAATGGATTTAGGGCTTTAATGTGTAGTTGTAATGTGGGTAGGTGATTTAAGGATGCAAAAATGGAGATTTATGCATGATTATGTGGTGAAAATACCCAGGTATAAGGCTGGGTGAATGAAGAAGAAGACACGTGTGTGTGGCCAAGGTGTGTTATTGTGTATGTGTGTTGATGTGAATAGTGACTGTTTTTGTCACCAAAGATGGAAATCAAGTAAACAGGTCCTAATTCGAATTTAAAAAAATAGTTAGAGTTAGATTTAGCCAAAGTGCAAAAAAAAAAGACCCTAGTTAGTTTTAGGAGACCTGTATTGTGGAATTTTTTTTGATTTTTCCAAGATCGAGAAGGGGGTGAACGGATGCAGGAAGTTTAAAACTTTATGTTAAAATTTAAAATATCAAATGAACGCGATTTTGTGCGAAAATTTTATGAGGAGTCTGGAATACTGAGAAGTTCCATTTTCTAAGATTTCGGGTCATTCAGAAGTCGTTAGCTATTTTCTGCCGAACATGCTTTAAGCGCTCGGTCCGGACACCCGTTCGGGATTTTTGGACAAAAATTTTGTAAAATACTTTTTAGCTCAAGAATGAATTCAGGAGGCTTAAAATAGCATTTTAAAGCACTTTTGAGATTTTTCTGAGGCTGGGAACCCTCAGGGGCATTTTGGTAATTTGTCACCCGAAGAGGGGTATTTTTGTAATTTTTTCGGTAAAGTTTTTCAAAGGACTTTTTTAGTTCGAAAAGGGTTGTAAACCACCTAAAAGGTTTTTTTGAAGATGATTTAGGGCGTTGCGGTGATAGTGAACCCTGGGGGCATTTCGGTAATTTGTCACCCAGAGGGGGTATTTTGATTAAAAAAATTTATAAAATGCTTTGAAAGGCTGTTGGTTTGGGAAGGGGTGTAAGACATCTGAAAAGTTATTTTGAAGAGGTTTTGAGATGTTTGTTAGGGCGATGGCCGTCAAGGGGTATTTTGATAATTTGTAAGTTGACGTCAAATTTTTGGAACGCGCGTTGTTAAATGTCCAGAACGGTGGAAGGTGAGGAATGGTGTAGATACGTCTAAAATGAGGGCAGGTTGTTATTGCTAATACGTCGATAAGGCTAGGTTAAGGATCTAGTTATATATTGGATCGGGTTAACTAGATGTCATAAAACGCTACAAGCAGTAAAAGGGGAAGGGGTAGAATAAGTTGTGCGTATATGTTGAATGATTTCTAATGAGTAGAGTATTATTTGACTAGGTGATGTAGCTCGTTGCGATCAGAGATTGCGAGTTGCTTCGGCTATAAGCCAACCAGGTAAGGACAGCGCATTTCTATCGTTGAGATGATTATTATGCCTCCAAGTCTTTTGAATCATTTGTACACGATACTCCTCGTGTTGTCTTTACTGGGCGATTTGCGCTCATTCCTTATGTTGTATTGTGCAAGCTATAAAGTTGATCAAGGAGAACCTTCTAGAAAGGAAAAAGAAACAAGTTAGAAAAGTTAAGCAAGGGGATCAGTTGTATGAGGTAAGACTAGCTAGGAATGGTAAGATAAGGATTGAGTTGCGAGATAGGTTGTTAAGAGTCCTACGACTACAGTCGTATATTAGGTTGTAAACATTCATGTTATTTAAAGACATGAAAGTCTTCCGCTGCAGTATGATGTATGTTTGTAAGAAAAAAAATTTGCAAGGACGCATTTTGGAGCTTCTATTAATAATATATGAGTATGAGGACATAGTTGCTCTGCATTCAGTACAGGGTTTTGAATGCGATTATGATTGATAACTCAGCCCGGTGACGTCACCTGGGTTAAGGGTGTCACATTATTAAAATCCTTGAGCTTTAGCTTAATAAGCTTGAGCTTTCGGACAACTCTGTACATAGCACAACTCACAACGGGCATGTTCCACACATCAACAACCAAGGTAAGAACTTGTGATGATTAGCCCACATATAAAAAAATTTAAATGGCTTGGGCACCTTGTCAACATCTCATTGGCTTCTTCTTTCCCTTCTCTATGCCTTTTCATTTTACCATCAGAATTATCGTCGTCATTAGAATCATCGTCATCATCAAAATCTTCGTCTTTGTCACCATTATCGTCTCCATCATCTCCTTCTTCCTTGTCTCTTTTTTGCTTCCTTTTCCTCTCGTCGTCTGATCTCCGGACTCATCATCGGAATCTTCGAGTGCTCACCGCATTCTCTAAATCTAACAGTTTGCTTGAATCTTGGCCGTTGATATTTCCATCGAAGTCGTACCGATCAACATTAGAATAACATCATCGGAGCTGAGATGTCAATCTTGTCAATGTCACATCTCGAATATAATACAGAGCTAGTACAACATCTGAATTACAAAGGAACATCACAAAATACGTGCTTACAAAAATTTTCTTGAAATACAACTTAATTATTATAGCCAGATTCGCACCATCATTGTAACACATCCTTACTGAAGTCCAACGTAAAATCTCTTTATCTTTGACAGAGGTTTCTCCTTGTTCAAGCCTCGTACCTGAAAAAAATTAGATAAGGAATTAGCACAAATCACCCAGTAAGGATAATGTGAAGAGTATAACGCACAACACTTTTAGAAATATCGGAGAATCGATTATGAACTTCCAACAAAGGCAATGAATTTAAGAATGCCGAAGAACAAACATCTGCAATTAATCACCTTAAGACATCATCTTTGTGCAGACTGAGTGGGTCAAGCCTATCAGAATATCATCATTTCCACTTGGACAGAGTCATAGACTATACAAATGCAATGCAAGAGAAAACACTAAAACAAAACAATAATCATGAGAATAACAAGATAATAAAATCATCAATTTCAACTAAAATTAATTGCAATACATGCTCGACTTGACACGACACGACAGAATCTAGCGCGCTTTGTCCTTTTTGTCAGTTACTTTACTTTCACTGACCGCCATTTACTTTACTTTACTTTACTTCACTTCACTGGCCCTTCACTTATCGATATCCCTTTATACATGGTATTCATCTCAGTCTCGCGTGAATAGAAGTTTTCATCAAATGAACGGACTTAGAGAGTATTTCGATCATAAGTGCTTATCAAAGTATCAAGCTTCATCAACAGGTTGACTAAGGGAATTTATTCTACCTTAAGTCCTCGATGGCATAACTTAACAAGAGGTATTGGGTCATAAGATTAACCAGTGCTCAAGCATAATAATAGGATTTCAACATAAGAATAATAAATATAGTATGCTAAACGAAACAATGAATAGCATAACAGAGCTGCATTATCCTTACTTGTTTGGCTTTATAACCGATGAACTCCTCGCTGTTGGATTTTCTCAACGAACAGAAATACCTCTCCAAAAAAAATCTCTTGTTAGATAAATTTAAAATAAGAAACACACACACACACGTCTTTACCCCTTTCCTGCCTATCTGTCCAAAACTTATTACGGCTAGTCAGTTAACCGGATTTGCCCTATCCCTTAAAAGTGCATTAACCACACCACCACCCTTCTTGAACTTATTTTAACTTAAATTCCTCATTTCTTATGTTTCTTACTACTTAACCATGAGTTTTCACAAAATTCGTCATTGGAAGTGAAAATTACCAACACACTCTCGAGCACAGGTAAAATTACCTAAACACCCCATGCCGACTCTTGCACCAATAAACACTCCAAAATGGCTCAAAATATCTTTTTGAAATAGTATAAAATAATTTTTCGATTGAAAAGTCATTCAGTGAAACTTTCGCTCAAAAATCCTATCTGGATAACCAAATCGAGTGCTAGGGAAGTAATTTTGTTAAAAATGGCAATCGTATTCAAAATGCCATGAAATTGTAGACGCTGAACTACATAAGGTTCCCATAAAATTTTCAGATTAAAACAACTTGATTTGGTATCTTTAAGAATTCAAAACACTATTTTAGGTATAAAAAATATTTGACATCCTTAGCAAACTAAGAAAAATAGACTCCAAAAAATACCAAAATTCACAAATTGTAGATCTTTTGAAAACAATAGGGGTTTTTCTTTTATGTTTGGCCAAATTTTGACTTAAAACTGTATTGCAAAAATGAAGGTTGAAAAGGATAAAAAGGCAAGACTTTTAGTGACAATAACAATCAATATTCACTCTCTTATAGATCAAACCCACACACTTCCTCACCTTCCACACACATAACTGCATTCTTATGGCTTTGCACTCCCAGAATCTCCTCATCAACATTCATATACCACCTTAAACACCACCATTTTTATTTACACCCTTCACATATTCCATCCTCACATAATTCCTCTCCAATTCATCTCACATACAAACTCATTGCACATAAACTCACACACACACACACCCCCCACACTCTCTTCTACCTCTGTTTTCTCCTCTCACACACATCATGCATATTATGCACACCCATTCAATACAACCTTTAATTCCACTTCATGTCCCCTTAATTCACTTTAATTTCACTTCATTTCAACTGATTTAACACCACAACTTCATTTAACATTGAATTATATTAAAACATAATCATTTTAGCCTTAATTTCCCTCAAGATCACACACCAAAACACCAAGAACACACACTAAAAGCTGACTTTTTGCATTAATTTGAGGATCTGTAACTTCTTCAATTGTCCACGAAAATGCCTTCTGTTTGTTGAAAATTCTTCTTTTATCTTCCTTTTGTAACTTCTTTGTTCATCCTTTCACGAAATTTCGCCTGGATTTTCTTCAAGTTTCCCCTTAAACAGCTCTTCACGGACTGAAGGCTAATGTTTTCTTGATTTTAAAGGTCTATAACTTCTTCAATTCTTCACCAAATTGCCCTCTTTTTTTTGTGTTTTCTTCCTCTCCCTTCCCTATATAATTCATCAGTTGGAACTTTCTTGAAATTTTCTCTAAAATTTTCTCTATTCTCCTTCAAACAGCTGTTCTTGAAATATTCCTTCATGCCACCTCAACTCCCACTTAGCTTCACATGCACACACTCCACTTCTTGAAAACATTAAGGTGGTATTCCCTTATGTTTGTGGTTCTCTTAAGCAGTCATAAAATCATGTAAAAAAAAATTTAATAATAATTAAAATTATTATTTTTTTAAAACTAATATCTTACACAAACTATCCCGTAGGCGATGTGGGTATCATAATCTTGCCTCCTTATACCTTAGCAAGGAAACACATAGTCTAGTATCTTTCTCTTTTACCAATGTGGGATATATCTGACTCACCCTTTGTTGCTCTAATCATCCTCTTTACTTGGGATATTTCTAGACTTGCCTGCGTTTTCCCAACCATGGACAACCCGATTGGATAGTCCAGCCTAAATTTTTTAGAGTTGACTCTGATACCATCTGTAAAGACCTGATCATGGACCCAGCACAGGGGAATGCCTCCCTCAAAAGGGCTAGCCAAATAAATACTTATGAATTTTTTGATAGGGTCTTATAAGGCCAATCAAAAAACTATCCCACAGGCTATTTGGAATATCAAAATTTAGTGGCATTTAATATATACAAGTCATTAGTGAAAGTGAAAATTAAACAACTACACAAAGCAACACACTACGGCTGCCTGGCAGCCTCGTTCCTTCCGCACTCCTCATACGCGTACACATAGCACCCGCCATGGTACCCATACCTCATACAGCCTCCCTCCCCATTGAGAGCATGCAAGCAAGCACGCGCATGTACACTCTCTCTCCCTCTCCCCCCCCCCCCCCGCCTAATGTTTCCCCATGTGTGTGTTTTTGTGCGCACGCGCGCATGTGCGCTTATCTCTCTATTTATGTAGCTCAAGTGTAACCAAAATGAAAAAATATGTTTCACTTTTCTTTCATTTACATGATAACTCCTGTTGAAATTATTACAACAATTATTGCGCTACCACGTAACATGTAGTGGGTTCGAAAACATACCGTATGAAGTCTCCGAATATTCCAACATAGGATCCTTGTTGTTACCAGCCTCCAACACGCTTGATCTTTTTTGCAGGTACGAAAACGGCTACTAGAGTCGAGTTCTTCGTCCACGAACCAAATCCTAGAGCTTGGTGATTGCTCTAGAGAGAGTGCTATAGAGAGAGGGTTATTGCTATGACTTCTGACTTATTGGGATATCTCTAACCTTTATATAGAGATACAATTAGAGACTGACTTTACCTCAAACTCTTAGGAGATAAAGATTGTATTTATCTCAAACACTTAAGAGATAAATATTCTCTAAATAACTGTATTTATCCAAACTAACAAATACACATTATCTGTTAGTGGGCGGATAATGGGTCCATTGACCCAATTTATTAACAGCTCCCACTCGCCCACACACAGGGCAAATAAATCGTATAGTCCCTCTTTATCTCTCGTCCACTCATCTCCTCATACAGGAAATGGAACGTGCGACCTACGAGAAAGGATGTCCAGTTGAGGAGTATTGTATTAAGTTATCACCAAACTAACACAATACATCACTCTCAAAAAATCTCGTATGTACCCCAGATAGTTCAACTACACCAGATTAAACACTCTCAAATCCCTCATAATGAGCAGTGTTAAACCTCTCATATGTTATGTATTCATGACTCATATCGAAACGAAAATCGACAAAGTCGCCCGGGCTATGAATCACACAACATGATGTAATATTGAACTTTCTTCCCAAAGCCCTCATGTCATTCCAATTAGACCCAACCGCTTTCCTAGACATGCCCCGCGAGACCGCATCATCCATGATCCAAGGGTACATGCTAAAGTAGCGACATTGAGTATCCTCTTCATGACATAGTCTAAGGTGAAAAGGGTACCATATAGGATCAAAAATTTCGATCCAAGTGGCTCACACAGTGACGAAGCAGGGATTCATTCGTCACTCCCACTGTCGGTCTGCATTTAGCACATGCAGTATGATTTGCATGCTATGGCGTAACCCGCAAGGGCGTGTCACATAAATGTATAATAAAATACGCCATACGAATCTAAGTCTAGTCGCTGTACAAGCGCCTAACCTGAGTTTTTCAGCCCAGTCACTCTCATAGTGCCTGCCTGAAATCTCACATTCGGCTGTAAACAGGCTACATAGAGTTGTGGAGATACTCTATGATCGACCTAACTTTATAGGTCTCATCTTAGCTCCAACTAAGGCGACATGTTTGCTTTATAAGTTGTATCATCTTATTCGCCCACTTGGCGCTTAAGACAATTATGTCTCATCTTGCTCGCTATCTTAGCGCCAAGGTGAATTACCCTGATGTGTGTGTCATGTGTGGTGTCCGTGAATTACCCATGTGAGTGGGTCAATTCGAGCCTAGTGACACTCTCAATAAGGATATATATATAATCACAAAGATTATCCATTCATTCCAAAATAAACTCAAATCAAGGAATGAAAATTTAATGTAATAAATAATGTCAAGTACATAAGATGCCATAAACATATCAAAACCTACATAGTCCCATACTCCTAATGTGAGAAAGGAAAACATCTCTAGCAATAGGCTTGGTCAAAGGATCAGCCACCATTCTGCCAGTAGGTATATGCTTCATGGACACCTCTCCTTGCGCAACTAAAGTGATAACGAAGGCCTATGTGTTTGGCATTCCCATGATATTTGGGGTCCTTTACAAAATTTAGGGTAGCTGTATTGTCACAGTGAACAGTGACAGACTCGTCTGCATGAGCTGTAACCCCTAGAGCCTGTAAGAATGACCTCAACCAAACAGCTTCCTGGACTGCTGCTGAACAAGCAACATACTCCGACTTCACCGTGGATAGGGCGATGCAAGTCTGTTTCTTGCTGCACCAAGAGATAGCTCCACCTCCTAGTATGAATGCATAACCTGAAGTGGATCCGCGCTCATCTCTATCACCATCCCAATCAGCATCGTCGTATCCTCTCAGTCTCAAGTCTCCACCATGATAACACAGGACGAGATCAGCGGTTCCACGCAGGTATCGAAGGATCCTCTTCACCGCATTCCAATGAGCGGGTCCAGGATTACTCTGATAACGACTCACCATTCCAACGGCAAAGCAGATGTCTGGACGCGTACACAACATAGCGTACATCAGACTCCCAACTGCAGTCGCGTAAGGCACTTTGGACATTCGATTCTTTTCCTCATCATTCTTTGGGCATTGGTATGTGCTTAAAGTACACGCCTTGTCCATTGGAGTGTCTATGGGTTTTGAGTTATGCATACAAAATCGTTCAATGACTTTCTTGATGTATGTCTCTTGAGACAAATTGAGAAGTCTCTTTGGATGATCACGTATGATTTTAACCCCGAGCACATATTTAGCTTCTCCCATGTCCTTCATCTCAAAAGTTGAGGACAGCCACTGCTTAGTGGCGACAATGGAACTCATGTCATTTCCAGCTAAAAGAATGTCATCCACATACAAAGAAAGGATCAGAATATTTTTCTTTGATCGTTTTAAGTAAACGCAATGGTCTTGTTCAATCATTTCAAAACCTATAGAGGTAATGGCATGATGAAACCTAAAGTACTACTGCCTAGACGATTGTTTGAGACCATATATAGAACGTTTGAGCCGGCAAACTTTGCGCTCATGTCCCTTGACTTCAAAACCCTCAGGTTGAGCCATATAAATCTTTTCGTCTAGTTCTCCATTAAGAAACGCAGTCTTAACATCCATATGAAAAAGTTTTAAATCCTGCTGGGTGACAATAGCTAGGATCAAGCGAATTGAAGCAAATCTCACCACTGGGGAGAAAGTGTCTTCATAGTCCACACCCCGCAGTTGGGTATAGCCTTTTGCCACAAGACGTGCCTTATACTTGTCAATTGACCCGTCTGCTTTGCGCTTGACTTTTATAACCCACTTGTTTCCAACAGTCTTTTGCCCTGGCGGGAGGTCAATCAACTCTCAGACCTGATTCTTTTCCATTGAGCTCAACTCATCCTTCATTGCAGCCATCCGCTCATTACTAGCAGACGAAGATAAGGCTTCTTCCATAGAAGTAGGCTCGTCTTCATCATTTGGAATGCACATGAGAATTTCTCCATCAATCTCAAAACGACAACGTGGAACTCTTCCCCGTGCACCTCTACGCAGTTAAGAATCTTGTTGACCCAATAGTCCTTGTGGTGTGCTCCCACTTTCTGGGATACTCCCACTAGGTTGAAGGTCACTTACACTATCTTCAGCGATAACCAGATGAGGAACTAATTCCCCACCTTCGGTTGGAGATGGTAAAGTGGCTTCAACCTCCTCTAACTCATAGAGGTCAAGATTCTTACTCGCGTCTCCAATGCTAGAAAAATCATTCTCTATGAAATCGACATCACGAGACTCTATTTCAGTCCTTCCACTATTTGGATGTTCACCACACATCACATAGCCTTTAGAGTTTTCAGAATACCTTAGAAAAATACTCTTCTTTGCTCTAGGCCCTAGTTTTCCATACTTATGAGAAGTACTGTGAACATAACCTGCTGACCCCCATGGGCGCAAGTTATCCAAATTTGGCTTTAGGCCAATCCAAAGCTCATATGGGGTGGATTTGACTGATTGTGAAGGCACTCGATTAAATATATAGGCTGCAGTCAAAACAGCATCCCCCAAAAAGATATTGGAAGGTTTGCTTGCGCCATCATAGACCTAACCATGCCTAACAATGTTCTATTCCTTCTTTCCGCAACACCATTTTGTTGTGGAGTATTAGGAATAGTAAGTTGCCTGCGTATCCCTTTTTCCTCACAAAACTTCTTAAAGTGATCTGACAAATATTCGCGTCCTCGGTCAGTGCAAAGAGTTTTAAATTCTTCTCTTTCTGATTCTCAACCTCAGCTACAAAGCATTTGAAACAGTCCAAAGCTTCATAGCGGTGAGATATCAGATACACATAACCATATCGCGTATAATTGTCTATCAGTGTAAGGAAATAAGAGGCACCATGGCGTGCCTTTACACTCATAGGTCTGCATATGTCAGAGTGAACTAGATCAAGTGGTTGAGTTGCTCTCACAGCCTTTCCAAAAGGCTTCCTGCATGCTTTACCGGCCAAACAAGCCTCACAAATTTGTAGATTGACTTTTGCGAGTGGGCGTAAAAGGCCTTCTCTAGCCAAACGAGTCATTCTATCTTGGCCTATGTGGCCCAGTCTTGCATGCCAGGTGGTAGAATCATTCACAATATTATCATTCACAACATAAGAATAAGAAGACTAAGAATCATTTAAATCCAATTGAAAAAGACTATCCATGCGAAAATCATGTCCGAACAAAACATCATCCAAAAAGATGTCCGACTTATTACCCTTAAAAATAAAGGAAAAACCATTGTCTAATAAAGCAGTAACTGAAAGTAGATTAAGCCGAATAGTGGATGCATATCTCACATCCTGAAGAATCAATGTGCGCCCAGTGCGTAACTTGAGCTGGTAAGAACAAACCCCTAGTACCTCTTCGGAGCTATTGTTTCTCATGAAGATATGTTTGTTATCCACTGGAATTCGGTGATAATCTATGAACTCCTCTCGATCTCGTGCTACATGTTTGTTGCACCTGTATCCACAAACCACACAGGTTGGGAATGAGCAACCATCACATGTGAGGAAACATATAACTGAGAGAGAGATTCTGAAAGTACCTTCTTCGGCTCAATGCAATCACGAGTGAAATGTCCTTTCTGTTGACAGTTGAAGCATTTAACTTTAGACAGATCCTTTTTCCCACCATGTTTTCCTCTCTTGCGTTTCTTCATTTTTCCTTCTTTTGGCGCAGAAGTGCTAGCCTCGCCTTTCTTACTTTGTCTTCCGCGCTTGCCTTTTACATTGCGCGATCCCCTTTGGGCGACATAAGCAAGGGTCTTGTCAGCATCTCGAGTCTCGTCCTCAAGGATGACATGCTGTGAAACATCAGAAAAGTTCTTGAGGTTTTCACTGTGGGTCAATATCTGTTTCATATTGGCCCATGAGGCAGGAAGGGACCTTATGATAGCTCTGACTTGCTGCTCATCTGTGAGCGCATGGCCAGCATCCCTTAGCTTACCAATCATATTGGACATCACCCTTAGATGCTCACTCATGGTATGCTTAGGGTCTTTTGTGTACTCCTCAAACTTGATCACAAGGCTACGAAGCCGCGTAGTTGAGGTTCCACCAAAAGAGAACTTGAGTTGCTCCCATAAAGCTTTACAAGTTGGAAGTTCATCATACTGCCTGATTAGATCATTTTGCAACTGATTAGATCATTTTGCAAGCTGCTCAACAAGGTGTAGCGCGCACTACGATCTTTCTGATTCCATTTCTGGTAGGCAGTGTGGTCTCTTAGGGGTTGCGCCTCAGTTGGCGCGACCATCTCCTTGGTCAAGTGCTCCTCGAGCTCTTGTTCATTCAGCATGAATTTTATTTTTTTGTGCCAAACGTCATAATTATCTCCGTTAAGTTTCTCACCCTTAACGAGATCAGCTATGACATTATTGGTGGCCATTATATTCACTATATTAGATTGCACAAGGAAAAGACATTAATTATGCATCCTTCTATTTATTTCAAAAAATTCAAATGAAAAACATAATCCTTTCTCACATCATGAAATCGAAAATTTGCTAAGCTCGTAATCATCTCCCATGTATATGAGTTGGGAAAAATATTTTTCAAGTAATTTTTCACAATAAATTTCATCATTATATAAGCCACAATATAATAAATCATCCACATGATAATTTAGAACATTATAAAATTGCACCACACAATTAAGTGTGCAAGGACTCTATTGAGCCCTATTGGCATTCTAATAACTTATGCTAAGAAAATTCTGGCTTGAATAATGTGCGTGCGAAATTCAACCCCGTATAAGGTTTTCTAGAAATATACATCAAAATAGTAGAATACAATATCTTTGAGAATCCTACTACAAACTACTCCAATAAAACAAATGGAGATGCCGCACAACACATTATTCTCAAAAGAATTTTCTTAAAAATAAGTGTAAACACATTAAACATAAGTTTCTTTAGAATGCCAATCTAATATTCATCCATTTAACCTAAAACTAGCATGCTCAAATAACAAGTTAAAGGGTAATAAAATGGATGAATAGGCCACATTCTCCTTCCAAGAAAAAAGGGTGTGAAGGCCTTGAAATTAGGTTAAAAAGATATGTGGGCTTACCAAAAGCCTAACAAATATACTTTAACAAAAATATTTAAACCATAACTCTTATCAAGGCAAATAAATTAAACATAATTTATTTATATCATATAACTTTCCAAAATATTTATTTCTGCTCACGAAGTGTAAAAAATAATATTTACGCATTATTCGTATTTTTGGGAATCACAAAAGTACCACAAAAATACTCACAAATGACCAAAAATCGAGAGATAAATTCTTAAAAAATGGCAAACAGTAAATTTGACCCTGATATACCCTCTGGAATTAAAGAAAAATTATGTATGCATCAAAAACAAATTTTTAAGACTAATTTCTTTAGAAGAAGTCGTTTAAAAATTAAACATAATACATATAGAGGGTATAAAGGTAATTTAACACAATTGAAAAAATTTCAGAACCCAATCCAAAGCTCCACGTGCCAGTGGTGATGTCATAACCTACCGAAAAACACCCTCACGCGCCGCCATGCGTGTGGGGCAGCTTCTGAGTCTTCTAGGCAGACGCGTGTCAAATACGCGCGCGTGGGAGAAGCCCGGCGCGTGTGCGCGTGGAACGCACGTTTCAGCAGTCTTCGAGCGTGGCGCGCTTGTGGGCGCGTGGCAGCTCCTCTTGAGATTATGCACAGCTCCCTTGGCGCGTGACACGTGTCGTCAGCGCGTGGCACGCGCGTGATTCACTGTTCATCTTCTTCGTTAAACCCTAATTTTTTTTCAGCGCCGCCATATCGCGATGCCAACTTTCGAAGGCCATATCTCTCTCGTTTTTAAGCCAAATAATGCGTACGATATATTGTTGGAAAGCTTATGCAACATAGATTAATTATGTACCAACCAATCATGAAGAAAACTGAAAATCATGCTCTGAATTTGAGTCCCAAAACTCAAAAAAATTATAATTTTCTTGAAAAATAAAATCGTGATTTTTCACAAATCATGCATCCAATAATCACAAAATTTTACGGAGTTCATCCTCAACATAGGAGAACAAAAAATATATATAATTATTTTTCAGAAAACATGCTCAAAAAATTTTGAATTTTAATAATGGGTCTCATTCATGTATCCGAAAAAAATTGTAACATGCACATAATTTAATCTAGCATGTTAAAGGTGAATCAACAAGTAATCACGCTCTGATACCAATGTTGAAATGATTACAACAATTATTGCGCTACCACGTAACACGTAGTGGGTTCGGGAACATACCGTATGAAGTCTTCGAATATTCCGACGAAGAATCCTTGTTACAAGCCTCCAACACGCTTGATCTTTTTCGCATGTACGAAAACGGCTACTAGAGTCAAGTTCTTCGTCCACGAACCAAATCCTAGAGTTTGGTGATTGCTATAGAGAGAGGGTTATTGCTATGACTTCTGACTTATTGGGATATCTCTAGCCTTTCTATAGAGATACAATTAGAGACTGACTTTACCTCAAACTCTTAGGAGATAAAGATTGTATTTATCTCAAATACTTAAGAGATAAATATTCTCTAAATAACTGTATTTATCCAAACTAATAAATACACATTATCTGTTAATGGGCAGATACTGGGTCCATTGGCCCAATTTATTAACAACTCCTAACATAAACATACTCTCCCAAGTCGCCGCCTCGTTGTCATCAATCGTCTATTGCAACCAGATGGTCACTAGATAAAAATGTTGCTAAGGGTGGCGATAAATATCGATTACAAAAAATAGTCCCTAAAAGATAAATATTATCACTTATAACAACTACAGCAAAGGTAAATAAATACATCTACTAAAGTTTACCATAAGCTCAATTTTAGGTTCGGGATACTATAATAACAGCCTTAGTAAGTTCATTTCCAAAAGTGTTGTTTAATAACCCCTTGTTCGAAGTCTTGGTTTGTTGATCAACAAGTTAATGAACCCTAGTGAGATAAGAGACTTTCTCATTCTTGATATGTTTAACCTTGGATATCCACAGCTCATGTCAGATTTCGATCTTGTCACCATTACCAACTTGCTAAAGGACTTTTTTTTTTTCAGAAGATTATGCATTCCAGAAGGCAATTCCACTTCCAAGAACTCCTGTTTTTGTTTGAGATATTCTAGAACGTAGATTTCGGGCAATTCCACTTCCAAGAACTCTATCCAACAATGAGTCGGGATTCTCCAAGCCTGTTTAGCTGGGGGTGGCAATGGGTGGGTTGCAAATGGATGTTGTCAGAGATGGAGAGAGAAGTTGTTGGCTGTAGAGAAAGGACTCGCAGGAGACGGATAGGAGAACTACTGGCGATGGGGAGAATTGTTCGGTGATGAAGAGATGGTCATGATTGCCACGGTAAAAGGAAGGCATCGCTTGGAGAAAACGAACGGGTACAGCGAGTCGTGAATAGTGTAGTCAGATCTAGGAATTTTTAAGTTTTATCTTTATAACATAAATGTTATAATTACTGATTTTGTTATTACTATTTGTCATATAAGTATGAACTTTTTAAAGTTGTTGTTCCTCTTAGCAGTGCACGGGTCAATACTAGTAAAACAACTATTGACATGGCACAATGGGAGTAAATGAAGTCATCTTAATGATGTGGCACGAGGGGATGGCATGCCAAGTCAGGTGGTAGCCAAGTCTAGGTGAAAGTGGTGGGATGTATACCATAATCACGCACTTTTTTTTTTTAATGTCAAGTAGTCATAGATTATTTGATATATAGGTAGTTTTAGTGTCACTCTAAGCGAGACACGTGACATTGAAAAACAAAGGTAAAAAAAAAAAACCTATGCCGTAAATAACTACCATATAAGGCCACGTTCGGTTTTCTTTACAATAGCAAATATATTGCTAACTTCCCCTTTGTTTCTTCTTTTTTGACTTTTACTAAGGTATCTTGTGCCAAAAGAACTAGTTCATAGAACTGCAAAGGACGAACTACAGGTCTTCTGTTTCGTCTTATTACATGCCCATGTTTTTACAACAAGGGATTGATTCAGTGAATTTGAGGGTCTCAATTCAACTACACCATCTGAGTTCGAGTCTCCTACCCGTCGCTTCTTATTGGAGACAAACATTAATCATCGCCCTACATGTGTTCCACACGCGAGTTCTCTATGCGCTCAACCACGACCTAGGTACAAAAATCGGGGTTTCAGATGTATGTAGTCGTTTAGGTCTCCAAAACGCAATACTCCCTGTCGGTTTGAATAAGAGCCCTACGATCCCGTCATTTTTTGTAACCAAAAAAAGAAAAAGAAGAGTATAATTTATTGAATAGAAACTACTTAAAGAACCTAGCTATACTTGAAAACACAAGCTAACAGCTCCGATGAAACGAAATTCCGTACAGCTAGTTAAGTAGCCGTCAACAGGACAATTTTAACCAATCAGTCTCATTCTCCGGCAATAATATCCATCGGAATAACCAGGTTCGTTTGCTGATTTTAGGGCAAGGCAAGGCTACGAAGATGCTTCGGTCATCCAAGTCGAAAACATAAAGATTACTATCGCACCCTCGTTGAGTGAAGTAGATGCAATTTCCTTTAATGTTCGCTTCCGTCTTAGAATAAGATACGCCTTCAGATAGGCAAAGAAAAATTGTTCGCTCGCCGATGGAATCCATCTTGACCCACACCATTTCAGAAAAATCTAACCGGAAAACTTCGAAATCCGAAACATCATCACCAACAATCCCCGAGCAGATGGTGCGAACACACAAGAGTTCACCACAGCTCTCAACAAGAGTTTTCCCGCACTTGCCACCTGGTTGCATCCACTCCATACCAAGTCCTTCTCTCACTACTCGCCTAACTTGAAACGGCGAGCCCGCGGCACCGGCACATTCAAGAATTATCATAGCATGTTCAGCTGATGTCAAGACATAAACCTTTCCTTCAAAAGTGGTCGCGGTTACAATCATTGTATTGTCATCGAGTGGCAAATCTTGCTTCACATATTTGTCATCACCAGGCTTGCAAAAGAGCACGCACGACTCTTCAAAGAACAGGACATGGCAGTGGCGATCAGCGGGGGTAGAAGTAAGGATACAGAACCTAGTGAAATGGTAATTCAACTTGGGCAGTTGCAGTTCCTTCATTGAGACAAGACTCAAAAGTGAGCAATCCCCAGATTTACAGTCCTGCAGTACCAACCATCCACTGTTTGATGTCCATATATGTTTGTTGCGTGTGTCCGGTATGGTTCTTGGGTACCAACGATTTTCAGATGCGCTGAAAAGTGCCTGGTCTTGCAGTTGCTTCCCGTAACAAACTACAAGCCAAGGCCTCGCTTGAGGAACATGAGGCAGACGCGAATGCATAGCTAGCTACTTCTTTCTCCTCGCTTGGCTGGCTCCTTCCTTGGCCACTACCACGTATCTTCTGCTTGTTGAAAACAAAGTCTGCTGCAAAAGCAAAACACTATTCATCGAACATGATCACCAACCTTAATTTACACATGCATAACAGATCTAAGGCATAAACAATTAAGTGGCTGTTCATACGACGATTGCATCAATAAGATTCAGCAGTTAATTTGATTGATAACTTTAGCTACTGCGGCGGATAGAAAGATAAGAAACGATCGTACCTTTTCAACCGATAAGACAGATTAAGCACACTGTTATGGAGGGAGAAGGCAGTGCATGGATAGGATTAGGTTGTATTTATTGTGTAACCTATGCTTATTCCAAATACAACTGGATAACAGATTTGAACAAAATATGGTAATTAACTATTCTTTACGTACAGTAGAGAGCTGCTAGGATAAATATATAATATTCTACTTTAACATATACGACAATTGTTAGACAATGGCTTTTTGAAACTCTTCTTTTATCTTTTTGCTGAATTGGGTTTGCTGCATGAGTTAATTATATCTCAAGGCACTCATTAAGAAGGGCAACAAACGGCCTACTTTTGCCACGGTAGTTCCGTTGCTTCTTACGGCTGAGAAGGGGGACGGACTAAAGTGCCATCTCAGAACTTCACATCACAGAATACCATGAAGACCAATGAACTAAACCATGAAAAGGCAACCCAAAATTCCCTAGACAAGAAAAGGATAAATATAATGCTATGGATCATTGTATAATGCGACAAAATTAACAAATCTAATACTCATCCATTAACATCGGACCACAAGAAGAGTTGAATTAAAGTAAGCTCAGAATTGAAGTACCTGCGGGTTTAGACGTGAAGTAGGTTTTCTATTGAAGAATTACGAAAGAAAATTAAGGCTTATATAGAGTAGGTTTCCCAGCAAAATAGCACCTTTAGGCGGTTAGGTGGACGAGGTCATCCTCTATTTGTTTGTCCTTTTTGGTCAATATGCCAAACTCCTTGATCTTTGTGATTGGTAATTGGCAACTCCATTCCTAATCAACTAAGGCATGGGTTAGTCCAATTTTTTAAATACAATCATACGTGAATATTGCATTAAGTACGATACTCTCATAATCCTAAACGCAAACCCCATAAGTTAAATGCGTATTATTCAGAGCGTAAAGTTATGAACGAGAATAAAGAAGAGAGTATTATAAGATAATTTTAGCTGTAATATAATCGGGGGGTATGAAACAATTATGGACCGCCAATACAGAGGTATTAATGGTTAAAATTATGGCTAGTGACACGTGAAGACCTTCAAGGACGAATCTTAGCCGCATTCTTTTAACATGGCTAAATTAAATGCTAGAAGTTATGCAAGGGGTCACTAATTAAGTGCAACAAGTTAATAATGGATATATGGAGGTTTTGTAGCCTTTTGCTATGTAGCCAAAAGTTTACCAAGATTAGATAAGAACCGATCCATCCTTTTTGTATTTTTTGTAATTTTTTACTTTTCACAAGACTTTGAAATTTAGTTTTATATGTATATATATATGTATGTATGTATATATATATATATATATATATATATATATATATATGAAAGCTGAAACTGAGAGAATGTTATCCAGTTATCGCTTATTTGGACACTCTCTTTTTTTGCCACGTGAATTTTATTTATTTCGATATGAAACCGATTTTAATCACTTATGATTATCACTTTTCATTTTTGAATTATGTTAACTCACTAATCAGTTAAAATTATCTTACCAATTTAAATTTCAAAAGTAATTTGCAATTATAGCACCTTGATCAAGTTTCCATAATTATTGTTTTCTCATTAATCTAATTAAAATCTGATTTCACAACTATTCTCAAAGTAAGTCAAGTCATCGCTTACTTAGATAATCCCTCTTTTTAAGAAAATTTAATTTCAATCAATTCTATATACCATATTGCTTCTTTGTCTTGCGTATGTATTACATTTTTCCTTTCTATCCACAAGTTTGTTCACTTCCACTCTTTCTTTCTCAAATTGACTAGATTCACTCACTTCATTCTGAAAATCCCTGACTCAAACCCCTAATCCAGCAAATCCCACTTTATCTCCTCACATCACTCTCAATTTTTCATAAATCTTCTCCTCTCATCTCTCTATGTTAAAATTTTATTTGATTGTCTTATCCCTAAACTACTCATCCTTCACGCAAAAATAAGACCACTAAAAAGATGTTGCCTTAGATATTAGCCGTGTATATTCCTTTCATGCTTCGGTAATAGTTATTAGCAATTAATTATTCTTAAGTTAGCAATAATACAATATATACCATGTGTATTATTCTATGCAATGTGAAGTTATAAATAGCCTCAATTGTATCTAATCTTTCCTTTATAACGTAACGTATTTGGTCAATACAAGATCAAAATAATTGGATACTCCTTACTTTCGGAAGGAAAGATTTTTGGTGCAACTATAAATTTACTTTAATGTAGTAGTTGTCACTAAATGTTGTTCGTTGCATTTATTGAGCCATCTTCTTCACAGTACCTTTTTAACATTTTGTCACTAAAACTAATTATTGAAAAATTAACTATCATCAGGGACGGGGGAAGGGGTTGCAGCCTAAAGCTACAGTCAAAAGTTGTCACAAATTTTGTTTTGAGAAATATGATCATCCATACCAACGCACGGGATAAAAGCTAGTAGAATTAGAAGATCTAGGCATTAAGTTTACTTAATAAGAACAACTAGTCAAACAAATTGAGCCAGACTTAGGTAAAGAACAACGAGCAAGCATATGCTTGCAAGTACAAGATTTATCCTAAAAAGATACTAAAAGTCAAAAGGAACAAAAGCGATACATGATTTATGCTTTTGCTTATCTTATTTCTTCTCCCACTTTCTCCCTTTCTTTTAATTTTAGCTTAATTGCACTGTAAACCTTGTGTTTGACAAAGAATTGCAACCAAAACTCCAAAGTTGTATAACTCGACACCCAAGACCCTAAGGTTTGCCATCTGTTGTAATATCAGGATTTTACTAATGGGAGTCAACGATTCCATTACTTTTCCAGCATACTATTGCCTTTTCAGGTCATTCTTCATATTATTTCAGCAAAAGTCATATCTCAACCAACTTCGACGGCCCAGATCGAAACATGCGTCATTATGATTTCTTTCTTTTCAACTTAACTTTTCTTTTCTTTTCGTTTTCCTTTCTTTCTTCTCCATCCCTGAACGCCGCTGGCTGCTCCTCCTTCTGCCGCAACATAACTCCACCCCACCCGCTATATCATCGTCATTAACCCACCAACACCATTTTCAGACAACGACCTAACCACCACCACAACATTCACCAAACACCACCAAATCCATTGCCTGCACTAACCCACCAAAGCTGTCATCCTTGATCTACCACCACTACCACCATCGTAACGCCAGTATAGCACCACCACCACTAGCCGTTGTAAAGCCCAAAGACCCTAACTCCATCCTAATCACCCACCGTATCACCACCATGAACCCACTAACATAATTTCGAACGACCACCCAGCCGCCACCACAAGACCCACCAACAACCATAGATCTGCTCAGATCTGAAGCCACCATCACAATCGAACCATCATTATCGTCTGGTTGATGGTGGTATGGTGGTGGTGGTTTGTTTGTGGTGGTGTGATGGCATTGGTATTTGTGCATTGTGTATCGCTTATTAAATATTCGTAGGGCTGAAGGCGGTTGGATTCTGCAGTAGGTTTAACAATGTTATGGCAGTGGTTCATTGGCGTGTGATGTCGGGATACAATGGTGGGCTTATTGTTGGTGGTGATTGTGGGTGTTAGTTATGATGCCGACTGCGAATGGTGCTGGTTTTTTTGGTGTGCTTGTTGGTGTGGTGGTGCTATTGGAGGTGAATAATGGTTGTGATTTTGAATGTTCATGGTACTGAAAAATGCTGCATGGTGGCAATAAAATTGTGAATGAAAATTTTCATTCAAGCTATTGATGTATAGTGGGATTACGTATTGTGGGATTATGGAACGTATGTCAGTGGTGTTTGGTGGTGGTGAGCTGGGATGGGCAATGATTGAAGAAGAAGATAACAAATTAATAAGAACTAATGGATTGACCATCTTACCCTTGATAACTAATGGATTTTCTTATGTCTATTAGTAAAATCATAAGACTGCAATAGGTGGCAAACCTTGGAGTCTTGGATGTCGAGCTACAAACTTTGGGGGTTCGGTTGCAATTCATTACCAAAGGGTTTATAGTGCAATTAAGCCTGTAATTTTCTTGTTATGTTTGATAAAACTGAAATTTATGTGCTGAAAAAATTAATCGCTGAATTCGTAAAACTGAAAACTTTAAGTGATTTTTTTTACTGAAAAATAAGTTAACATATTTGGTAAATCAAAAGCAAATATCTGAAAATTATTACATTTACAGGTTTTTTTACTTTACTAAAATACCACTGTATATTGTTTTTTTTTTACGAAATCGTGGAGGTGGTGTGGTGGTGGCGACATGCAGTGGCAATGGAGTAATAATGATGGTGGCGGCGGTGCAGAAAGGTGTCAATGGCGGTGGTAGTAGTGCGTGAATACGTGATGTTGATAGTTTCTATCTGCTCGTTTCCTGTCCTCTGTGTCAAAAAGAAAGAGTTCTGCATTATTTTGGTTCGTCGTGTCTACAAAATTTGGAGTGCTCCTATTTTCATATGTACTATTGTTGTATCCTGGGAGACTTTCGTCCAAAGACCGTAAGCATCGGTGCGAGACGAATAAAGTCATAAGGACAATGAATCAAATTCACGCTTCGGTTTCTCCGTTGCTGTTTCTGTAATTCATAGTGAGTTATTTATACAGTTCATGTTCCGATTTTGCCTGTTCAGTTTAGTATATTTTATTTCAATATTTTTGTTTTTTGTCATTCTGCACAAGTATACACAAAGCATATTTTCCCAACAATCTATCCGAATCATCTGTGGTTAGGTTGCAGAAGTCAAAAGAGGAACATATAGATGTGGCAAAAATCATACATTATGGGCTTTACTATGTTATCTAAGGTCTCAGTTCCCCGTCATATGTGAAAGGAGGCAGTAGGAGTCGGTATAGATTGTGACATATTTCATGCTGTGATACTGAACCAAATACAAGTCTGAGTACAGATAATGCCCGAGCCCCATTGTTGGTATTTGCAATAAATGAGGTGATTCCATATTCGCGGTGTGCTCAACTGGTATCAGTGAGTAAGAAACAAATTCCTGTCATATTTTCTTTGGCTTTGCCAATGTGTAGCTAAATAGAGATGAATGGTAGAAGGATCAGTAAATTGGCAGGTTTGTGATTCTTGGGTAAATAGAGGTAACAATGCTTGTAAACGAGAAAAGTGTTCTTGGGGATTGATAATCGAGTCTTATATCGGTGTAATAAATGGTACTACTGGGTACGCTCGACATACAGCTTCATTTAGAAGTCAATTTTGATGGATTTTAAGAGAAGGTTGAAGGCAAGATTGCTTAAATATACACCCATTGCAGTGTATACAAATTCACTACGGAGTAATAACAAATATAATTCGGTTGGAACTGGACTGGCTTGTATCAAAAGAAGGTTTCTTCAGCCAAGCAATGAACCATTCTTTGAAATATGGAATTGGCCCTCTGGGGGGATTCTTAATGGGGAGCCAAACCATACCAGATGAATGAGCAATGTAGAAACAAGTGTCAAACGTCTCAATATCCTGATAACGTAACTCACAGAGTGGAGTTGCAATTATTCCCCTACCAACTTCTAGGAGAGACATAATTGACTGCATTGATCTCGGTAGCTACACCACCCATGGAATTTAAAGAACCTAAAGGAGCATGAGTCATATATTCTGCAGAACGATGTTCTTGCCAAGGTTGTGTGTCTTTTTTCAGCCTACTCAAGTCTAACCCATTTGGACCTCTCAGAGGTTCTAACCAAGGAGCACGCAGATCCCAAAACCGCGTAGTCTCTCCTCCAAAAATGACTTCTCCGGTCGGGGAACGCATTAAATATTTACCTAAACCGGTAGGTCCTTGAGTGGATCCCACGTTAGCTAGAATTCCTTTTGAGGGGTAATCGGTCAATCAACAATTATACCAATGACACCCACCTATTCGAAGGACCACAAAGAGGCACAATTCCAACCCAACCCAACCCCCCCCCCTCCCACCCCGCGCAGGGGCCCTAACAAGCAAACTAGAACAAGTGAAGACTACTCTAATGTCGGAGCCAAAAAAGGGAACCTCCCACAAAGACACAAACAAAATTTTTAGGCCAGAACAAGGTTCCCAAGTAAGAGGTAAACAAAATGTTGAGGCCAAAACAAGGCACATCTAACCGATGTACCTCCATCCAACCCAAACTACGAAAAGGAGCACAAGCAAATGGAGCGCCACCACCTACAAAAAATAATTAACCAAAGGATACTGTGAAAGGGGATTAACTTGGAACAGACTTAAACAACATCCTGAAAGGGAGTTATTGACGACTCTAACAGCATCTAACTCGCTAAAGGAAACCACTATGGGTCATTGTACAAAGTGACAAATTATCGCTAGTAAACTTTCACAACAGTAACAAAATAGTTTTAGTGACAATATTTTATCTGATGAGAAGGGGGTCGGACTGAACTGCCATCTCAGAAGTTCACATCGCAGAATATCAAGAAAACCAATGAACTAGACCATGAAAAGGCAGTTACAAAAACAAGAAATCTATAGTAACCATCCATTGATAGGATCAAACAAGAGTTAAGGTAAAGTAAGATAAGAATTGTATTGCCCAGTGGCGTAGATGTTATACAATGATCATCTGATGTACATCATATATGATGTGGCATTTTAATGACAAAAGATTGTTACTAAAAATATTTTATTGGTATAGTCACAATCTCTCATCACTAATATATATTTAGCGACATTTTTCTATTACAGTAGAAGTACTTTATAGTAGAGGATCGTAAGCTATAGACGTGAACGAGGTTTCCTATTGAAGAATGAAGTAAGAAAAGTTAAGGGAAGGCTTATATAGATATAGGTTTGCCGGAAAAAATAGCACCTTTGGGTGGTCCATTAGGTCTTCCTATATTTGTTTTCCTTTTTGTTCAATCATCCAAACTTCTTGATTTTTGTGATTGATAATTGGTAACTCCATTTCCTAGTCGAACGATGTCATGGGTTAGTTTAATTTTGAAATAGAATCAAAAGTAAATATTGCATAAACTATCATATCCTCGTGCCCCTAAAAACAAACCTCAAAGGTTACAAGGTACGGTATAATATGCTATCTGATAGTATTTTGGACAAATTTTGATCGCAAATGAGATTATATAAAGGCATTACAAACCCGCAATAGAGCAATAATAATGGTTAAAATATGGTTAGTGAAGGTTTTGTAGATACTTCCAACAACATACCTCTTTCTCTTTGACATATCTCATCAACATCTTTTTCACATTACTAATTAAATGCTACTACTTATATGAGAAATCACTAACTAAATGCAACTAGTTAAATGTCACTATATAGTGTCGTTGTAGCCCCTCACGATAGAGGTGTCAAATGGGCCGGGCTTGGGCCGGCCCAGCCCAAGCCCATTGGGCCTCCACCAAATCGGACCAGGGCCGGGCCAAGGGGGCTGCCAACCGGGCCGGGCCTGGTTTTGGGGATATCTGGGCCCAGTCCAAGCCCAGGCCCTAGGCCCAACATTTAGGGCCGGGCTTGGGCCGGGCCCGGGCCCAATTTTTTTTTAATTTTTTTGACATTTTCTTGTTATTCAAGGTAAGGGTTTTAATTATGGTAATTTGTTGTTATTGTTTAAGCAAATTGTACCCTAGGCATGTCCAATATTCATAATTTAACGAACCTTATCTTTATCCTTTTATTTCATCATAAATCATAAACATTGAAGATAAATGTGTTTATAGGCCCTCCTCCTTTTATCCGGGCTTGGGACCGGCTGCTTGTAAACAAACAGGCGAAGTTACCTATTTTTTTATATATACGAAAAAATATCTATCTTGCTTGTAAAAAATTATTATATTATATTATATTATATATATATATATATATATGAAAAAAAATTATATTTTGTGAGAAATTTTATTCTTAAAACTTAAGAGAAGGAAAATAAAAAGAAATTACCTAATCATCCGGAAGTACTTCAACATCCGAGTCACTGCTCTTCCTATCATCAATCGGTTTATCTTGCTCGCGGTATTTCGCATCAAGATAATCCTTCCAACATACACATAGCTCGAGCGACTCGGGGTTAAGACGACTCCTCCTGTCATCCAAAACCCTCCCGCTTGCTGAAAATGCCGACTCTGAAGCAACCGTGGAGGCTTGCACTGGCAGTACATCCCGTGCAATTTGGGATAAAGTTTTATACATGTTTTGATTTTGTTTCCAAAAATTTAACAAATTAAAATTAACCTGTTCTTGCATTGATAAATCAGAATAATGATCAGTATTTGAATATACACCAATCTCATTAAAAGAGGAAAAAGTAGACGAACCTGCCGAATTAGAAGTACCTTCACCTGGTAGTTGTCTTGCTACTAGATGTTCAAAGCCCTTAAGGTATGGCGCATAATACCTCTCAGCAGTCGATGATGAAGCTCGCCCGCGCACGTCAGCAGAATTACGATAGAGGTTGAACAGTTCCTCAAATGTCTTGCTCACTTTCGCTGTGAGCGGTTGTATCCTCTACTGGGTAGCACATTAATTTCGATATCTCTTGTATCGAGACGTTCACGCCATGCAACTTTAACCTAGGATCTAAACAAGTAGCCACAGCAAAAATAACAGGCAGTTCACTCCAATATTTATTAAATTTTTTATCCATCACTTTTACTATTTCCTTAAAGGGTCCTATATATCTCCATTTTGTTAACATTGTAGCCATCTTGAGAATTTCTATTACAGCGAGAGGAGAGGTGGGATAGTACGTACCAGACAATAAATTGGTAGACGTGTAAAATACCTCCAAAAATTCAGCTAGGTATGTGGCCATCTGCCATTCCTCTTGAGTTGGCAAGCCGGCTGGGAACTGGGTTAGTAGAAAATGCGTATAGACTTCTCTGTATGCCAGAATGTGTAAAAGCATATGGTATGTAGAGTTCCACCTGTGGACCACATCTGTAACTGCTCTCCTGCGAGGCATATTATATTCAACACACAACGTTTTAAATTGTTGTGTTCTCGGACTCGAACTATTAACATACGCTGTCATACCCCTCATTTTGACAAGAATATCTCCTGCAGCAGCTAAACCATCTTGAACAATTAAATTAATTATATGACAAACACAACGAACATGAAATAATTTACCAGAAAGTACAGGTTTGAGGCTCTCCTGTAAAGCATCAACAGCAGCTGTATTGTTAGAAGCATTATCAAAACTAATACTCATAATCTTATCCTTTAATTTAAACGTGGTACATGCTTTTAATATAATAGTAGCAATGTTCATTCCATCATGCGGATAAGGAAAGAGCTCGAAAGCGATGATTCTCTTGTGCATAATCCAATCTGCATCAATCCAATGGGCGGTCACACAAGTATAACTAACAAAAGTAAACGGAGATTGCCAAATATCAGAAGTAAGACTAACTTTACCGTCAAATTTATCGAAATAATCGATCAGGCGTGCTTTAGCAGCATTATACTGTCGGAGTGCATCGGATCTAGTTGTGTTTCTATGAACCTTTTTGTACAAAGGTTGAACGTATGTGTTCATATATCTAGAGTGCTTAGCATTATCGGCAAAAGAAAAGGCTTGTTCATCGTGAATAACAAATTCAGCGAGACCGTCTCTTTGCTCTCGCTGATTATAAACAAATAACTTACCGTCAAAAGATAACTGCGTTTGGGTAGGTTCGACGTGGCCTTGTCGAGGTGCACACTGAGGGTAATGCCTGTTAAGATGTCCATTACCACTACCAGACGAAAATAATTTAGCACAGTACTTACATCGAGCTTTTCGGATGCCGTCCACCGTAACTACATCAAAATGATTCCAACACTCGGCTTTCTTTTTTTTTCCTTTTGGACTTCTGGCTCATTACCGGAGGCATTGCTCGGCCCTTCTTCATCATGACCAGGCATAGGGTTAAGATTATGCCACGGAGTAGTAGCTTCGCCAACCGAGCTGCGTCCTTGACTATAATGCGGGGGGTCTTGATCAGGCGTGTATTCAAAATCTGGAATGTTTTGATTGAACTCCCAATTGGCTTGGGTATCTATCATACAGCCTGTACTCATTCGTCCAGGAACGAATGGTTGTGGTGGTGCTTGGATTGGTGTTTGTGATGGCCGTGGTGCTGGCGCTCGTGCTGGTGGTGGTGTTTGTGATGATGATGATGTTTTTCGTGATGATGATCCACGCTTCAGTTTCTTCAATAATCCAGCCATATTTGACGCTAAATAAAATTAGTAAGAGTAACTAAATACACAAGTATAAGAGCAGTAATTAGTAATTAGAAATAACAATTAAAAGAATTAAAGAGTAACAAATGAATCACTGAGGGTAATTCGAAATTGGAGAGAGTTAGTAATTAAAAAAAATTAGTAATAGTAATTGATAAATATAAAAATTCACTAATTACTAATTACTAGACAAAAGAATTAGAGAGTAACAAATTAATAAGAGGAGTGGTTAGTAATTAAAATTTAGTAAAAGTAGTAATTAGTAAACAAGAGTAATAATATGCAAGAGTACTAATTAGTAAATAAGAGTAGTAATTAGTAAGAGTAGCAAAGCTTGTAGAAATATAGAATGTTTATATAAGAGAGAGTAAGAAGATTGGTGTGAAAAATTAGAGAGAAATTGTGTGAATTTATAGATTTTTGAAACTTCACAAAAGACCAAAATACCCCTAAAAACTATCCGTTTATAGTTGTTGGGGAGGGTAAGAGTGTAAAAACCTTAAAAGAGTTGAAAAAATAAACTTGGACCAAAATACCCCCCAAAATAGCCGTTATTTTGCTGTTGGGGGGGTAAAAGTGGAATTTAGGGGAGGAAATGGGAATAAAGCCGTTGGGGGGAAAGGGGGAGGGGGGGGGGAATCAGATTTTCAAAAGTGAAGAGGAGGGCCTGAACAGGGCCAAACCCGGGCCGGGCCTGACCCGGGCCAAAACCGGGCTTTTTTCGGGCCATTCTTCGGGCCGGGCCTAACCCAGGCTTTTTTGGGCCGGGCCTGGCCCGCGCTTTCTTCTGAAAAATTCAGGCCTGGCCTAGGCCCAAGCCCTAAGCCCAAAATGGCGGGGGCAGCACTGTTCATGTATGGCCCGGGCCAGAAAGGGGCTGGGTCAGGCTGGGCCGCCCGGCCCATTTGACAACTCTAGCCTCATGATGCCGCAAAAAAATTTTTAAGGCCAGTTGAGATCACTCCATTATTTTCCTGATTTTTACTTTATTGGACTTTTTGCAATATTTTGAAAGAGACTTGGAATATCGAGATTTGAGTCACTAAATTGAACTTAACAATAACAACTAGTAACAAATAATTTGAGTCGTACGTGGGTAAAAAACAATAAGCAGGCATATGTTTGCAAGACAAATTTTGTGCAAACAATTTGCAAAAAGTCAACTAAAAAGTACCGAATGAAGGGAGGAGAACTAGTCTCTCTCTCTCTCTCTCTCTCTCTCTCTCTCTCATTTTTCCCCTAGTAATAGCATGCATTATCTAGGCAGTATTTTGCAAGAACTACAGCATAATTATTTACTCTACTATTCAATTATCTAAGTTCATCGCTTGGCCCTTGGGATTCTCCCCTTTTCCTTTAATGATACATATAGTTGTTATATGCACACATTTACATGCTAGCCTAGTGGTCAGGGTCTTTTCGGCATAAGGTCACAAGTTCGGGTCTCATCTGAGTGAAATTTATCAGGAAAGGTAGCCTAGCACATAAGCCATGCCTTGAGACAAATACACGAAAAGAGGCAAGGAAGTCCACATTATATGGCCTCCAGGTGCAATAGCGGCCAATTAGTAGTTTATCAAAGGATCAAAGTTTACTGAACAAGATTACAAGCTATAGGCTATTCATTTAATTGGGTCAGTGGAGATCTTCCATGTCAAAATAGTGATCAGCGGGTGTTCATCCATTCACAAGGAAGCAACAGGGTTTGGGGGGAACATGCTCTATTTGATCCGCTCAGCACAACAAACACTTGTAGCAACTACTCAAGTCCATTAACTAGATTTTGTAGACAGCCAAAAGGTGCGAGTGTGACCCAAGATCTAAGTTGAATATGTAAACACGAAGATAAAATCACTAATTCTTGAAGAAATCGCAAGAAGGGCTCATCTAGTCTAATTTATGTACGTTAGAAGATGGTAATTCCCCACCAAAAGAAAATAGTAGTTTACGCAAACACCAGTCAAACACCCAGGTAAAATAAATAAAAAACATTGGTATCATCATGATTACACAAGGTATCAAATTAATTAAATTTCTGTTAATACAGATTTCATTAAAAAATGGTTGGGGGGGAGGGGGGGTTCGCTGGGAACGAACACCTGGGGGGGGAGAAGGTGGGAACAAGCACCTCACTTGAATAATCATCACACTTTTCATGAGGAGAATACGTAGAAAACTGCTTTATCGAGGAACAAAATCATAGCTATCACATCTCAAGCACCAAAAACCTTCACGGCAAAGCCATATTTTGAAATGCACTGCAATTGGATGCAAGTACATGAAAGAAAGTCGAGGAAATCGGATGAGCGACAGGAAGTACCAGAGAAGTTAAAGGCCCTGATCGAGAAGATACAATCATGTTGCACTGGCCTGGAGTCATTGGTTCATCATAGACACCGATAATCAAAGCCATATTGGTTTTTTTAACAGTAACACCACCACATCAAAGGGTCAAAAGGCAACCATGGTATGTCTGTCTATCTTCACGACGAATACACAATTACGATTCTAAAATTAAAATACTAAGGCTTCGTTTGACAAATTTTTGGTTTTCAGTTTTTAAAAGCAGTTTTTTAAAGAGCAGGGGAGAAGTGGGGGTTTGGAACCCCTTTTGGTGGTTTGCGGTGGCCGGACACGGCCGGAGGTGGCTGCCGGCAGTCACCTTTCACTTGATATGCCGTAGGCTTTATTCATAGCTATCACGTCTCAAGTCACGGCATCAAACACTGCATGGTTTCCGGCCTGAAATGCACTGCAATTGGCTGCAAGTACCCGGTGGCTGCCGGCGGTCGAGGAAATCGGATGGCGCCGGCGGCCGGAGTTGGCCCTGATCGGAAGATAATCACCGGCCTTTCGCCTGATGTTGCACTGGCCTGGAGTCATTGGTTCAAAAAAAACACCGAAAAAAAAAACCATTTTGAGTTTTTTTAACAGTAACTCTGCAGTTTAAAACCATTTTTTAAAGAAAAAAAAATGGTTACCAAACTCGCTTTTTTTTCAGTTTTTAAAACTGAAAAAATTACGATTCTAAAATTAAAATACTCGGGGCCTAAGCATGCGGACATCAAAACCGTATTAATCATGTGTACCGAAGGCAGTGAGCCTTAAAAAGAACACAGACCGTCAAACATTGCAAATAAAGAGTGAAAACATGTATGCTTTAGCAATGTGTGGCCCACTCCATAATGCAAAGTAGGGTTGTAAATGAGCCGGGCCTAACCATGGTCAAGCTTGTTCATTTAAGTTATCTAGCTTCAAATTATGCTCAAGCTTGCCTTGTTTATCTCTCACGCCGATCTCAAAGAAGCTTATCGAGCTAAGCTCAATATCTTGACTAGCTTCAAAAAGTGTTCAAGCTTAATTTGTTTTTCTCAAGAACCCATCTAGAACGAGCTTCTACCTGAGCAAAGACAAGCAGAGCCCGAGCAGCTCAGTTCACTTTGCAGCCCTCAGAGATCTCAATCGTCTACTATGTGGTGTGATTAGCCACCATCTGGATTGATTGCCAATGAATGCAAAAGTCCACCTCCGAAAGCAGTCATCATTTGCATCGGTATAATGGAAGAGAGAGCCTAGCTTTTACAATGAACACAAACAACCACCCTCAACATGATTATTATGCAAACCCGTGTTAAACATACTGAATAAGGTTGATGCCTTAAAACATGTGCACAGAGATGCTGAGAATCAATAATAGGAGCAAATCAGAAGTGAATTACTTACCTTTTTCCCTCGAATAACAGCTGCCTCGCCTTGAATCACCATGTATTTTGTGCCACCAAGGTACAAGCCAGTTGGAGCAAGCGAACCGGGTTCAGAAAAGTCATTCATAATAGCAGTTATTTCCTGGGGCTTGAACTATAACATGAGGGCAAATTCAATGGTTAGGAGTTCATCAAAGAGAAAAAGCAAGGCTTATATCGATATGGTTTGAACTTTGAAGTGTGCGCCTATGCTGGCTAAGACTGTAATACAAGATTCGAGGCATAAAAAAGAGAATTGAAGCACACTCAACTGTTAAAGATTGCAAATTGCCATCATTCTACTCCAAAAGTTAATTACGCAGTCAGCTTAGATCCTTAAAGTTTTACCTACTCCACCAAATCTCTCTTTCTGTTCTGTATTATATGTTAGATGGAGAGGGTTGAAGAATATGCCAAAAAGAAAGCTTTACTTTGTTATGCAAATATCTTAAAGGTAGAATTTCTTCTCCTCACCCTTGTTTCCTTTCGGCACAATCAGATGTTGCTATTGCTCGATTCATTGTTAAGAATTAAGCCTTTCCTAACAAGAATTACACATTCTCTTGCCTTCCATCACTCTTTCCTAAAACCATTTGAGGTGCAACCACATCTTTCCATTTCAACTTCTTTAGATCATTTCACTATTAGCCATCTCCTAGTCATTTTAAACCACCTAGTTCTAGGCATACAACAAAACCATTGTCATGTGACGTAACGACTTTTTCAAAAAAATCATGCAGATGAGCATTCTTCTGCACCCAGTCACTCCATCATTATCTGCCTCATCAAACCAAATTCATTTCAACAAAGAGGGCACCCTGTTAATGACGTTGGCAAAAGTGTAAAATCTATGTATATCTAAAGTAATTGCTACATCCTTTCGAAGTTTCAACACCACTAACTATAGGCTACACAGTCAAGCTAATAAAATCCCCATTAAGATTATAGCAGATGATCAATAAAGCTGTTTAAGAGAAGTCATGAGATGTTTGCATATAAAACAACGAAAGTCAAACTTGACCGATCGTCAAGTCGGATCGACCCAGCTTAAGATAAGCACATAAAAACACAAATACATATTAATTCAACCTGCATTCACAATGACAAACAGTTTGGACAAATCAGAAACAAGAAAATCAACTAAAAAATCGGTAAATCGACCTAAACCAAAATAGATGGAAATACGGAAAGTAAATATCCGTCGATGACAGTGGCAAAACTGTAAAATGACGTAAAACACCATTGATCCAATTATGAATTGGAAAAATTTTGGCCGCAACGGTGGATTAGATACAGATTGCGGCGGAGGAGAGGTGATTGCCTTCGATCTCGCACATCAGGTGATCGTCCACGTACGTCTGCCACGACATCTTCGGTGCTTCCTCTGTCCTGGGGTTTCACCCCCCTCCCCCCCCCCCCCCCGCGTCTTGTTTGAAAATAGTGTGCTTGTGTGTATTTGTGAGATTTCCCCGCTGGTATTTGGAGTGATGGGGAGATGAAGATGTCTCCACTTCTACACTTTTTCTTGCTTTTTCGTTCTCTAACTCGTGCTGATCTCGTGCTTTACACACGGGACACTTACAGTCAAACAACATTCATGGATACCAGAATTTTTTACATAAGTAATTAAATTTATATCAAGAGTCGACTCATTAGCTTTATTTTCTCTTATAAAAGTACTTAAAATTATGAGCACACCACTAATAGTTAGTTTGTAACAAATTAGTTACAAATAACACTACCCAGAGATGAAATAGTCTGAAAGTCCAATTTAGTGTGACAAAATAAAATTTGTGTCCTCGTAAAGAATTCCTGCAACAGGAAAAGCAACATTTTAGTTTATGATGAATAAACTTTTATCTGTAACAAAGTTCAAACCTCAAGTGTGTGTGTGTGTGTGTGAGAGAGAGAGAGAGAGAGAGAGAGAGAGAGAGAGAGAGAATGGTCAAACTTCAAAATTCAGAAATGAGATTATCTCAAGGGAGGATATGGTATTACTGAATTGCGAGGGAAAATTTTGAGACTTAAATAGGATTAAGAGGTTTAGGATTTTTAAAGATCAATTTTATGAATTCAAAATTTATAAAAAGGAAAATGTCACAAGTTAAGGGAGGATAAGGTCAACTTATAATTTAATTGTGAGAGATAATTTTGGGACTTACAATAGAATCAGTGAGGTTATGATTTTTGGAATCCATTTTGAAGTTAGATTGGCCATAACAAAATTCAAAAAAGAAAAATGGATGTTTAAGAAAAGATATAAATAAATACTTAAGAAATTCAACTGAGGATATAATAACTTATGTTTAAGTTTTCACAACCAGATTAGATATTTCAGCTTCCAAAGAAGGAGGAAAAATGTGTGAAGATCATAATTGCTAAAATTTAGGTTTCATGGATAGTAAAACTGTCTAAAGATAATCATGGTTAGAATTAAAAAGTAAGAAAAGAAAAGTCCACATGGCGAGCCGAGAGACTGTCCAAATAAACGATGACATGACAACTTTCTTTCAGTTTTCAGCTTTCATGTATTTATAATTAGATTTAGCTAATAATATTTTGTTGGACAATTATAACAATATTTATAGTAATCACATATGGTCTATCGCATTTGAGGTACATGCAAGTCCTCAAACTAGCTCAGCCAGGGATTGAATTTTACATTGCCTTACCGATGCCAAGGAAGTGGGTTCACAATTGACATGGAGGTACCACAAGTAATACAGTCCGAGTCAGATGTTAAGTATGTTGATGTGGGACACAGCAAGAAAGGAGCAAGGGCAGAGACCAATGGCTTCCCAGACAGAGCATGAGGGTGACAGTGTTGCGAAGGGCAAAGGCACTGGGTGAATACACGACGATAGTCACAGGTCGATGCTAAGGTCCAGAGTTAAGGTCATGTATGTTTCTCTCTCTAGAATTATGTAGCTCTAAAATTCTAGTGTGAGAAAGTGTTGTAAAGTCCTTCAAATGAATTCTCAAGACCCATGTTTATAAAGGTTGACATGATGATGTCATCAAGCGACACGTGGCACTTTTCGAGAGTGACACGTCACCAGGGATCCACAATTGTCGCTGCTCCACTGTAATATCCTGAACTTCAGGAGTCGATTAAAATAATCATTCGGGCTCCGAAAAATAAACGGTCGCTAATTTTGAGCAATACTCGAGTATTAGAAGCTTGTGGAAGCTTAAAAGAATTTTGGGGCAAAAATATAATTTTTGAAACTTTGGGGGTATTTTTGTAATTTTTGAAATTTAGAGGGGCTGGTTTGTAAATTTTGAAAATTAGCTACAAGATGTTGACACCTCCTCCTTGGTTAATGACTCAGCTAACTAAAACTATTAAATATTGGATTTGGATAATGATTTCGGGTAAAGCAAGGAAGAAATAAATGAAAAAAAGAAAAAGAAAAAGAGAGAACAAAAGGCAAAAAGGGGAAACCTTTCCCGAAAAGGAAAGGAACAAAAGAAACAGAAGAAGAAAAGGAACGAACAGTGAAGAAGAACAGAAGGAAAACAGAGAGGGAGAGAAGAAAGAGAGAGAGCTCGGACAGAGCTAGAGAGAAACTGAGAGATTTTTCTAAGGGTAATCCCTATCCCTCATGTGTATGAAATTTCATTGTGTGTGTGTGAATTCAGGTGTGTGAAACTGTGTGTGTGTCACCGTGAGTGCCGAGTGTGCCTACGGTTATTGGGTGTGTGTTTATGTTGCATGAGAATTTCGGGTGGGAAATTATACATGTAGTCATGTTAATGAGCTTTGAATTTGTGTGTGTTAGGAAGATAATGAGTGGAATTCGTGAGTTTCAGGGTGGTTGAAGTGTGTGTTCTTGAGAGTGGGTGTACGGGGGTGTGAGATTTTGGGTATTGAGTGTATATAGGTGTGTTAGTGTGTGATTTGTGGAAATATGAAAGTGTTGCAAGTGTTTGTGTGTGTTTTAATGGTGGGTTTCAGTGAATTTCGAAGACCATCAGTGAGTTGTGTGTGTGTTCGAACAAGGAAGATGAAGTGTGTGTTTCAGGGTGCAATAGTGTGTGTGTGTGTTTGATTTGAATAGTGTGTGTTATTGTCGCTAAAGGTGAATTTCATTTAGGCAGTTTTTAATTGAATTTGAATAAATCGTTAGAGCCAGAATTAGAAAAAATTCAAAACATTAACCCCCAATAATTTTACGAGATCTACTTTCTGGAAAATTTTGGGAATTTTTGGGATCCGTGAAGGGCGCTAAATTGGGGTATCGATTAAATAATTTTATCAAATTAATTAACCTAGTAAACGAAGTTATTTTAATCTGAAATTTTTATGGAAACTCTAACAGATAGGATTCAACATCTAAAATTTCATGCCATTCTGAGGCCGATAGGTATTTTTTGCGAAACTGACCTTTTAGCGCTCGATCCGGACAGCGGTTCGGGATTTTCGGACGAAAATTTTCTAAAATACTTTTTAGGCCAGAAATAACATCAAGATGCTTAAAATAGCGGTTTAAGATATTTTTGAGATTTTCTGGTGCCGGAAACCCCCAGGGTGTTTTGGTAATTTACCACCTCGAAGGGGTATTTTGGTAATTTTACCTATAAGAGATATTTTGAAGTAAATTTACATACGGTAAGATTATTTCAGTGACTTTGCTTATGAAAAAGTTGTTTTGAGAATTAAAGTGTAACAGGGGGTATTTTGGTAATTTGCCACCCCGAATGGGTATTTTGGTAATTTGACCTGAGAAAGGTATTTTTGCATAAATTAACATATGGGAAGTTTATTTTAGTGATTCTACTTATGGGTAGACCGTTTGGGTGATTTAAGTCCGAGAGGGGCATTTTGGTAATTTTACACCCTAGGGGCGTTTCAGTAATTTTACATACCCGGTGAGGGGAGGTTCATTTTGGGAGTATGTGTGAGTTCGTATTAAGTTATACTTCTATTCTGTAGGCTGTATTCTAATGGTTCGATTATTCTGTTTAGGTTAAAGCTAAAGACTTCCGGTTAGGATAATTTAGCTGCGGATCCAGGTAAGGGATTCTATCTGAACCTTGGGTAAGGACTTTTGTCCGAACCCTTATTTGATTACTCGTACTCGTAAGTACTCCTTTGATATATTTACGGCTAATGCCGAACTCTGAGTTATGTATTGATATCAGCATGTTCTTGCCCAGAAAATCCTAATGTTGAACCTGAATCGGTTATTTGGAAATCTTGTGATGCTCGCATGTTATTGTGGGCTGAGCAAATTTGATAATTGTCTGTATCCATTCTTCTGAATTGTTGTGATTATATTCGATAATTATTCGCAGTCGTTTTGTTGTTTATCTGTGATTTTTCTTCTGAAATTATGATTTCTTCTGAAAAATCTAATTTCTTCTGAAAATCCCGAATGCTGACTTATGTCAGTATGATTATTGTTATGAGAAACCGAATTGATTTCGGGGATATGAGCTTATGCTAACGCTCATTGATATTGTTAATTTCTGTGTTGACCTGGGTACCTGTTTAGTGGGGAGGCGGTATAAGGCTGGTTGAATCCTGCATGAAACGCAGGCTAGTACCCAAGTGGACTAGTAATTATTTAGTACATCATGCATGAGTACACTATATGAGCTTGCCATAATGGCATTGCAATCGCCCAGGATCAACATTTGATTTTTGATTTTCTTTAGCTAGAATGATTTGCACTTGGGTTGAAAGCCCTTGACAAACATTCATTGTACTTAGCTAGAAGGATTTGTACTTGGGTTGAAATCCCCTAACAAACCTTAATCGTATTATCTGATTTGATTTCTGCTCGGATTGAAATCCCTTGAGCAAGGAAAATTTTCGTGATACTTGGAAATGTGGACTTGAAAGGATCTTTTATTGATCAGTTTGGATCTGTTCTGATTCTTAATATGTATTTTGGTATCTATTTTTGATGAACTTTGTTCAGTTTGGGTAATAATTGAATTTTGATCGTTCGAAGTGTCTTGAAAATCATCGTCGGTTGGATTTTTTAGAGTCGTGTTATAATCTCTTTTGTAGTCCTTGTACGACCTTACTGAGCTCTCAAAAGCTCACTCTCTGTTTGATTCCCTTCTGCAGGTGACGATAAGCTGTAGCAGGTTCGGGAATGGGTTAGAGTTTGCGTGAGGTTCCGGTGAGCCCATCACTACTGTGTAGGGAGACCCCTGCGTGGGTCAGTACTGTAAATTCATTCTTAGAAAATTTGAATTGCAAAGAACCTAAGCTGTAATGGTTTAAGCTAAGCAGTTGGTGATCTAGTAATTTGAAGAAATTGAGTTGATGTTGAATTAGATGATTTGAAATACGCATTAATGAACAGGTTTGACAGGTGTGATGTGATCCGGTAGGTTAACGACCCAGGAGTTCAGGCCGGCAGAGCTCCGAAATTCTAGGGGCGTTACATCCATGGACTGTAGGATCGCATATTCACTCGGCCTACTCCTTACAATGTTGTTATGTCTGTCTGAAAAGACTGGCTCCCACAACGTGGGTGTGGCCAAAGAACCTCTTTGATCTAGCTACCAGTGAAGGCCCTTGCAAAGTCTCACAGGGCGTCGAGAGAGGCCGAGGACCTGGCACTGATAGGGAAGACCCGATACGCAACTGCCAGATGTACTAGGCGCGATGCCCTCCGGTGACCTGCTCTCGTCTCAGAGTGACCCGGGAGTCATAGTCCCTAGGGGTGCTGATGGAAGCCCCCAATGCCGGAACACAAAGGCTAGTCACGCAGACATTCTGGCGGAGATAGTGTCCCCGAGGAGGCGTCGATCCTGTAGGTAAGTTCTTGTGCCGGAGCACTCGAAGCGCGCCAAGGTAGTGTCCTGGAGGAGTCGCCTACCCGACGGCATAGATAGCATCTCAGAGGAGCCGTCTACATGGCAGAAGGGGAGTTGAAGCTCCCTGGAGAAGTCGTCTATCCCCATAGGTGAGTCCTTGTGCCAGATCACTTGGAGCTCACCAAGGTAGTGTCCCAGAGGAATCGCCTACCCAAAGGGGCGTGGTAGCATCTCGGATGAGTCGTCTACCTAGTAGAAGGAGAGTTGAAGCTCACTAGCAAAGATAGTGTCTTGTAGGAGTCACATATCCCCTGCGGGTGAGTCCTTGTGCTGGAGCACTCGGAGCGCGCCAAGGTAATGTCCCGGAGGAGTTTCCTACCCGACGGATTGAAGTAGAATCCTGAAGGATCCATCTACTTGGCGAAAGGGGAGTTGAAGCTTGCTGGCGGAGATAATTTTTTGGAGGAATCGCCTATCCTCGTGAGTGAGTCCCTGCATAGGAGCACTCGAAGCTCGCCAAGGTAGTGTCTTGAAAGAGTCGCCTACCCAACGGGCCGAGGTAGCATCCCGGAGGAGCCGTCTATCTGGCAAAAGGGGAGTCTCATGCCGGAGCATTTAGAGCTCCCAGATAGAGATAGTGTCCTGGAGGATCTGCTATTCCGACAAGTGAGTCCTTGTGCCGAAGCACTCGGAGCATGCCAAAGTAGTGTCTCGGAGGAGTCACCTACCCAAAAGGCCGAGGTAGCATCCCAGAGAAGCCGTCTACCTGGTAGAAGGGGAGTCGTCATACCGGAGCACTTGGAGCTCCCTGGCAGAAATAGTGTTCCAGAGGAGTCGCCTACCCCCTCAGGATGCTGCACACTCTGGAGAGTGGGTCAAAGCATATTCCACGTCGAAGGAAAAATGCGTATGGTGTGGTGAAATGATGGACCAACGCGAGGGGGGCGTGGTATTGTGATAGAGAGCTAGGAGGCACAACTGTATTAGCGGTGCGGCACATGGGCACGACGGAGTGTGTGAAGTGCCGGGGGCACAGTAGTACAACAAAGAGCCTAGGCGTGGCTGTACCAACGATGCGGTGCACAAGCGCGGCGGAGTGTGCAGAATACCGGGGGCACATGACATGAAAATGGCGCACGGGGGTGGGGGACAGGCGTCGCAAAAATGGCGCACGGCGATGGGTGTCGTGAAGACGGCACACGGGCGACGAGAGTTGCATAGTCGGCTTGCGGGCACAGTCGAAGGGGGTCGCGGAGTTGGCGCGCAGGCAATGGGCATTACGAAGACGGCGCGCTGGCGAGGGCGACGGGCGTCGCAGAGTCGACGCACCAGCATGGACGATGGGAATCGCGAAGATGGGGCACATGCGATGGCCGACAATATGGTGTTTGACCGAGTGCAAAAGGAAAGGGATAGGCATGTGGTAGATAAGACTGATCCCCCTAGAGGGGAAGACGGCCAACCTCTTAGAGGGGAAGGTGGCCGATCCTTTTAAGGGGAAGGCGCCGAACCCATGAAGGGGAAGGCGGCGATCTCAGCATTGTTTGTGTTGGCGTAAGTTGGGGTGCACCGAGCACACCATCGACCATTGGTGGCTCGTGCAAAAAAATAATCTTGGTTGTAATTGTTGTAAAAAAGCGATAGAATATGCACGTGACTTAAGCGTGCGTATTTTGACCTGTTAGAAGCGTTAAAAAAGTGACCGTTGACCATGGTGATATGTTGCGCAAAATAAGATCCGCGCGTGGGCCCTTGAGTGCGACCAAAGTAGGTGGGGAACACTTATTAAGCCTATCATTTGTTCTTGTTCTTAATCGTGAGAGTTTTGATTTTACTTTGGTTATCCGGTTTGCTCGGAACAACCTTATCTCCAAAAAAGAGCAATTCATTGCCAATCGCGTTTTAAGACTTGGTCATAGTTTGTTTCTCAATGTCAGATGTACTCCTAGGTTCTAACGTTTGGTCCAGAAAATAGCTCATAGAAGTCATGATATTCATGTCGTAACTGCTGTGCATTTTGAACACTTTTACCATCCCCTTTGTCCCTGTGCAGTTTTCAGATATATGTGTACGTCTGTTTCCACCATCCACTATTTGTTATGCTATCTAAATTATAAAGCCAGCTCAGAGCCAAAAATAGTGATAATCAAGTTGGTATTGGCATGGCAATGTTTTAGCTCAATCTGGATATCGATTGTAGCATATTCTAAGGATAGTTTGTGTGTTCTGATACAATGGCAGCTATGTTACTTAATATTTCATGGTTATCAAAAATGAAATGCTTACATCTTATTTTATTGGTCCCTCACTTAGATTTACTTGTGCCGATAAAATGTAGAGAACAACGAGGTTCTTCAGCGACTATTAGTAATCTTTTGTGTAACAGATATAATAGCAACCGGAAGTACTTACATTGCACATTGCCCAAGGCACATATTGCGAACTACAACTCTCTTAAGCGTAGGCGTTCTTTGCTTTAACTTCTGGACTTGGAGTCAGGCAAGAATGGTTTGATGGCGGATAATGCTTCCGTGTTTTGTATTTTCTGAGCCTTGGTGGTGTTTTGTCTGGCAGATGTTGTTTAAGTTGTAATTTTCTTACATTTCAGTTTGAATCTTCGTAATGACTGTACATGTTATTTTCCATGGTATACATTTCTTATTCCTCTAAAAAAAACAAAAAATTAATAGAATATAAAAATAATATATATATATATATATATATATATATATATATATATATATATATATATATATATAAGTTGTAATTTTCTTACATTTCAGTTTGAATCTTCGTAATGACTGTACATGTTATTTTCCATGGTATACATTTCTTATTCCTCTAAAAAAAACAAAAAATTAATAGAATATAAAAATAATATATATATATATATATATATATATATATATATATATATATATATATATATATATATATATATATATATATATATATATATATATATATATATATATATATATATATATATATATATATATATATATATATATATAGGAAAATAAATGTTTGCTGTTATCTGTTTACAATTTAGTTTGTCGTAAATGATATCAAATGCCAAGCTAAATGGTTATCTTGACCGCAGGCCAACATATAGATTCTCTTTCATTATACTAACAGCATGGATCGAAAGAGATCCTCTTTCAATATACCAACAATTTGAATTGAAAGAGCGTAAAGCAGAAGCAGCTCGCCATATTTCATGTCAATGTGGAATGCTCTGTCATGTATGGACGACATAGAACCCTTATTATTCTTTGCATGCTCCTTGTATTGTAAAAACTTTTGTAGTAAGTTCAAATCGATATTGTGGACTTGCTCTGTTAGCTCTAGAGGATCAAGATCTCACACCCTTTCTAAACATATCGGTAATTATGGGCTGTTAGTTTCCTTGTATATTAACGACATGCTGATTTTTGGAACTAAGATGGCTGTGATAAATGAGATCAAGAAGTCTCCATATTCCTGTTTAAAATGAAAATTTTGGGTGAAGCGGATACTATGTTAAGCATAAAAGTAAGAAAGTATAAAGGGGGCTATGCTTTGAGTTAATCTCATTTTATAAGAATATACTAGCTATGTTTAATCATCTTGATTTCAAGAGTTCAATACTCTTTTAGATCTAAATTTGGTATTAGGAAACAATATTGTTAGAGAAATAGCACAAGTAGAATATGTTAGTGCTATTGGTAGCTTAATGTAAGCTTTGCATAAGAGGTGAGATAATGCTTTCTGTGAGTAAATTAACTTAATAGATTTACAGTAACCCCCCTGTTGAACGTGAGAAGGCTACAGGCAGAATCCTTGGTTATCTTAAGAGAACCATGGGATCAACATTCTTAAACAATAAATTTCCATAACTATTAGCTATGGTTGTTACCTATGAGTAAGGATTGTCAAAAGTCAAAATAGACCCTAAGTTGGATACCTACAAAAGTAAGACATTTTGAGGATGAGACTATACAGGAAAAAATTTCCCAGTCCCGTATAAATACTATATTATTGTTTGACCCAAAAAAAAGAAAAACTCTTATTGGCCAAGATTTGAGTTAGAGACTACGTCTTCTCATGGTATATGATCGGACCCACCTTCTCCAATGTCATTGTTACGTTCATGCTTAAATGCAATTTTACATAACTTGGATTAAAGTATTAGAACTTTTAAAAATTACTCGTATATGGCTAGTATGTCGATTGGACGCATAAGGTAAGGACGTGTGCAACGGATTACTAGATCCAGATTGGAACAACCATCGCATTAGTCCCTTGTCAGTGAAAAAACGGACAACTAATGATCACTCGGGACAAGTTATAACAGTTCTACATTAACTCTGTTCACTACAAGAAAATAGGTATTTTGCGACGGAATATTGCCGACGGACTGGATTCCGTCGCTAAATTGTAATTTACCGACAGAATTATCCGTCGAAAAAATTCCGTCGTTAAATATTATTAGAGACAGAATAATCTGTCGAAAAAGGTTTTTTGCGACGGGCTTTTTCCGGCGGTCTTTTAGCGACGGAACTTCCGTCGCTAAAAGATTTTTAGTTTTTTTTTTATTTATTTTTGGAGGGTTTAATAAAAAAATTTAAGCGACGGAATGTCCCCGTCGCTAATAATTCTGTCGGTAAAGTACGACGTTCACCGACGGACTTTTAGCAACAGGGTCATTCCGTCGCTAAAAGCTATCCTTAAAATTAACCAGATCTGTTTCTTCTCTCTCCCCGTTTCTCTATTCGAAAATCAGCTTCACCCTCGTTTCTGCCGGCGACTTTCACCTCCACGGTTCACCGCCTTTCTCACCTCCACAGTTCACCGCCGTTCTCACCTCCACGGTGCCCCACCTCCGGCGACACGACATCCTCCACTCGACGTCGGTAGACCGATATATACCTCCATTGTCGTCGCGCCAGCGCCGCCCTCTACTGCCGCCTCACCACCAACACAGCCGCCGTCCACTGCCGCCGACAACCACTACTCGTCAGCCGCACTTAGAAGGTAAGTCACCCACTGTCGATTTTCTTTGGTTTGGCATGGTACATATGTCAATATTTAGCACCCACTGTTGTAATTTTGGGATTAGATCATGCTACTTTGTTTAATTATGTGGTGTTTTGACTGGTTATCTCGAAAACTATGGTTGAATATTAAAAAAAATTAAAATAATTGAGGTGTTGATTTGATACTGCCCTGCCGAGAGAGAGGGGTCTGCAGGTTGGTGTGTTTTGGGCTGGGCGTAAGGAGGTGGTTATGGAGTCGCAGTGATGGCAGCCGTGACTGCAAGTGCATTTTCTGAGTGCAGTGTGTGCGTATAGTGTGTTGTGTACTTATATATGTAGGTGGTGCAGTGTAAAGTGCTGAGTGTGTGCAGTGGGTAAAAGGAGTGGGCAGGCTGTGAGGATACATGGGGTGGAGGGAGAGAGGCTGTAACAGGCACCCTAAATTGAATGTCCTAAATCAACCAAATCCTAAATTGAACTAATAGAACCTCCTAATTGAACCATAAATTGAAGTAATTAAACCCTAAATTGAATGCCCTAATTGAATAGAACCCTAAATTAAACTAATTGAATGCCCTGATCCAACCGAACCCTAAATTGAAATAATTGAACCCCCTAATTGAATGCCCCCAATCAACCGATCCCTAAATTGAATCAATAGAACCCCCTAATTGAACCCTAAATTGATATAATTGAACACTAATTAAACCCTAAATTGAATGCCCTAATCGAATTGAACCCTAAATTAAACTAATTGAACCCTAAATTGAATGCCATAATCCAACTGAACCTTAAATTGAACTAATAAAACCCTAAATTGAACGCCCCAAATCAACCGAACCCTAAATTGAACTAATAGAACCTCCTAATTGAACCCTAAATTGAAGTAATTGAACCATAATTAAATCTTAAATTGAATGCCCTAATCGAATTGAACCCTACATTAAACTAATTGAATGCCCTGATCCAACCGAACCCTAAATTGAAATAATTGAACCCCCTAATTGAACCCTAAATTGAATGCCCCAAATCAACCGAACCCTAAATTGAATCAATAGAACCCCCTAATTGAACCCTAAATTTCTGTAATTGAACCCTAAATTGAATCTCATCTAATACAATCGAACCCTAAATTGATGACGCGGAAGACGTGGAAAGTGTTGGAGATGATGTGACCGAGTCTACTGATGAAGAGGATGATGAAGAGGATGAATTCGAAGATGAAGAGGACGACGAGTCCCACGAAGAAGAGGACGGAGGGGAAAGTGATGAAGATGATTCGCAAACTGAAAATGATTGACTTGTAATGTTGTAACATCACGGGAAAAATGTAGTAGAACTTTTAGAACTTGGTGTTTAATGATGTGTTTTTGCACATCCGTTCATATGTATATATATAGCTATTGTGCCGATGATGATTTTTGCCAAATTATTATTTTTAACGTGTTAATGTCTTTGTAATTTATCTATATGAAATCAGATATGGATAGGATACGGGCTATTCGTGGCCGGGCTGGACGCCGAGCTGCTTCCTCTCCGGTGGGTCCCACCTCGTCATTGCCTACTGATGACGAGGCACAGAGTGATCGCGGACAGCAGATGGGGCCCCAGCAGTCGCCGTCGCCCCAGCCCCAGTCGTCGCCGTCGCCGTCGCCATCGCCCCAGCCCCAGCTCGAGCCGTCGCCCCAGCCCGACGCAGATTCATCCCACACGCGCGTGTATTCTCCATCTTCCGTGGGTTCTACCTCAGGTATAGTTGATAACGGTGTTTCGTACATTTTTGCTAGCCTTATATTTGCACTGTATTAATGTCTGTGTTTTGTAGGATCTCGACGAGGCCGTGGTCCGACACGCGGGGTACGCATCGACCCCCAGCGTAAACAGAGAGTTACGCTCACACAGGAGGGCCTGTAAGTACTAAAAATATCACCTCATGCCTTATATTTAAAATTTTGGGCTGTTAATTTATATTTGAACTGTATTAATTATTTATTTACTTCTTTGGCAGGATCCTGGAGGCTCAGGTGAGGACGAAGATCGGCGTTCTTGTGAAGGGCCGATTCTTCGAGCCACGCCTGTACTGGAAGGACTGGGATGCCGCTGCGAGGGAGGCCTTATGGGAGGAGTGGCTGGTACGGTGAAGTATTTTTTTCAGCGTTAGTAAATGTTTAATTACAGTTTGTTTTATGTTGTTAATTTGTGCCTTACAGGAGGGGTTCACGTTTGACACGCCTCAGCAGCAGGCTTTCTTTGCCTACATCGGCAAGAATTACCGCCGATGGCTCCACGATGCACGGGACCGGGCGAAGAAGGCGCTGCCCGCGGGTGCCTCGATGACGGACATTACGAGATATCCCCCACATTGGATATCTCATCGTGTATGGGGGCAGATGATAGATTAGTGGGCTGCGGATCCAGGCTGGGACGCCAAGAGTAAGAGCGGGGCCGAGAACAGACAGAACAGAGATCCGACGCACACGGGGGGGTCGGTGCCACACGACATCGTCCGACACATGAACGCGGTCGAGCACCCAGATCTGGAGCAGGATGAGGTCGTAGCTCTGACCTATAATCAGACGCACGTGCGGAAGAAGGACAAGGACGAGGCGCACCGGGCGGGCGACTATATTTCAGATATTGCCCGGCGGATCGATGTGAGTCAATTTATTTAAGTTGTTAATGTTTTTTCTTTCTATCCTCAATGTCCGTTTCGTTAATTAATGCCCTAACATATCGTTAAACCACTATTTTTGCAGGCCTCGTACGAACAGCTAAGGGGGTCCGAGTAGCAGTCCGGACAGCCATCAGCGTCCACTAGTACGGCTGCGAGTACTGGGGGGTTGAAGCGATGGCTGGATACGCCGGAGGTCGTGAATCGGCCGAAAGGCCGCATACGAGGCCTGCCTAGCACGACTGCTCGTGCATTGATAGGAGCGTCCTCACCCCCTGCTGCCCCTCCACAGACACCGGCTCCTCGTCGTCAGTTGGACGACGAGGAGATCCAGCGCATTGCTACAGTGGTGGTGAGGATGATCAGGGAGCAGGGCACTGCTGGGCAGGCCGAGCCGGCCCCGGATCAGCAGGATCCAGATCCGGGACTCGGCAACCCCTGATGAGCCCCTTCCCGTGCCCGTTCCTAGCTTCCCCCCCGCGCCCGGCTTGTACTCTTCTCCCCTCTCCTAACCGGCTGTATCCGGTTCCTGGCTTGTACATATGAGTATTTTTTATGATTGATTATATATATTTCTTTCTGTATTGATTATTGCGCGTTGTTGTTGAGAATTGAAAAATCTATTACAGGTCTAGGTAATTAAAAAATAAAAAAAAATTCAAAAAAAAAATTGACTTTTAGCGACGGAATAAAAGTATTCCAACAATCAGTTATTTAGCGACGGAATATTCCGTCGCTAAATAAGTTGTTTAGCGACGGAATATTCCGTCGCTAATTTGACAAAAAAGAAAATAAATTAAAAATTTTAAAATATAATTAGCGACGGAATATCCGTCGCTAATTAAAAATAAATCCGTTGGAAAAAATGACATACTTAGTGACGGATTGATAGGATTCCGTTGGTAAACTATTAGCGACGGGCTTTTATACGAGGGATTTTTAGCGACGGTGAATCCGTCGCTAATTCTTTTAGCGACGGATTTTCCCGTCGCTAAAAGCCTGTTTTCTTGTAGTGCGTTGTACATCTACATAAACTCTTATTACTATAATCTTCCTCATTAAAAGAGAAACGAAAAATAAAATATCAAAAGCCTTACTTGACATACCACTCCAGGTCTCATGTTTCCGGCGGTTTTGCTTCAGGTGGGCATGCCCGTCATTCTCACAAGTATCGAGAATTGCATGTTATAAAAGTTGATAACTACGCTCAACTTTTAGTGGTACCCTAATTGTGGATCCCCAAATCAGGATACACACGAGTTTGGAATCTAATTATCTAGGACGTGTCAGAGGCCGTTTGCGATTAATTCTTAAAAATAAATATTGATTAAATCACAATCAATTTTTAAAATCAGCTTTAATCAATTTTAAACGTAATAGATTAAAAGTTGTTGGAGGTATTTGGATAAAAAAAGGATTAAAATAAGTTTAGTGTGGCAAAATTATCATATATTGTATTCAAATTAATACAAAACATTTAAAGTATGTTTACGTGTAAAGATATTTTAGTAATTCTCTTTGTCAAACTTGATTATCCAAAAAATAATTAAATTTTAATTCAAGAAAGTGACAATTATGGATTTAATCAGTTTTGAGCATTCTTGAATTACCATTTGAAAAAGGGATAATTACATTAGTGTCCCTGAAGTTAGGGTGAAATTATAGGTGCGTTTACTAGTTTGGACAAACTATACCAATGTCCGTTGACCAAATGGAACACAGAAATACATAATGGTTTTGATAAAAAGGCCTAACTGCCCTTGACTTTGAAATACCATCCATCTTTCCTCCTTTTGTCTTCATACAACTGCCACTGTAGCACCACTTCCACCTGACGCCTATCCGGCCATCATCACGGTAGCAACACCTCCACCATGCCGCCATCATCATGGTAGCAACACCTCCACCATGCCGCCATCATCAACCTCCAAACTAAGTAGCAATTTAAAAACCTTAATTTGACCACAACCATTCACCCAAGGGTTCGCCACAAATACGAACAAAACCATGTACCCTTGGCTGCACCACCACCACTAACTACGACCGTTTACTGCCAACAGTTCCCAAACCCACCACAACCAACAACCACCATCGTTTACTGTTGGCAGTACCAACACCGACCACCACCAACACATCACCACCATAATTAACTTTTCCACCGACGATACCAACAGAAACCACCATCAAATACCACAACCACCGGTAAATCCGAAATAGGCAAGCCAACAACAATGACAGGTTAAAGGGGGAGACCATACACATAAAGTCATAGATGCACACATACCACTACTACATCAGCAAAATTTGAAAATTTGTTGGCTAAGTATAAGGCTTTTTTGGTCTTGACCAAGCCAAGGATGGAAATTTGGGGGTCGCGCAATGGCGTATCGCAGCAGTGGCTCGTGATGGAAGAGGGTGCCTTAGTGGTTGAGATTGTGGCGCAACATGAATGGGGTTGCTGTGAGGTTGAGGTACGGTGAAGGCGGAGGAAGGCAGGGCAGCGACAAGGTGGAGGGAGGGGGGCTGGCTGGCTAGGAGAAAACTTAAGAAAGAATGAGTAGATGGGTTATGAAATCCTAATTTGGAAATTATGATTTTAAAATCTTAATTTGAAAATTAAGGTTCAAATTAGGGTTTTAAACCCTAATGCTAGTATTGTCATTTAAAAAATACATATTGATGACATCAGCCAAAAAGCATAATTTTTGGACAGAACCCTGATGGATGGACACAGCTGATACATTTTGAAAGTTTTTTGTTACGATACATTACATTTGAAACTTATTGTCCTTGACTGTAATTTCACCATAATCTCAAGGATACTGTTATAATTAATCCTTTGAAAAAGGCACCCAAAAAAAAAAGAATTACCATTTAAAAATTATCATACAGTGTATTCAAATGGTAATTCAAGAATGTAGACTTAATCGGTTTGCTTTAAATTGTCAAACACTTCAAACCTGATTTAATTTAGATTTAATTTGATAATTCTAAAATTCTCTTAGCCTTCGCCTGTTGCCGCACACATAGTCGGCGCACGTAAGGGCCGACCCCCTCTTTCTTCCTTTTTTTCTCTCCCTTCGCCCCATTGGCCGCAACAGCCCCTTGCCCCTTTTTTGGCATCTCACGCCAGCGCACGACAGCGCCCCTCCCCCCATCGCGATGCCGACCTCCCTCTTCTTCCTTTTTCTTCTCTCCCCTCGCCCCCCACGGCCGTAACAGCCCCTTGCCTCTCTGCCCCTCCTTCGACATCTCACGCTGGTGCCCGACAGTGCCCTTCCCCCCCGGTCGGCGACGTCGACTTCCCCTCTTTCTTCCTTCTTCTTTTTCCCCTGCCTCCCGTGCGCTTCAACAACCCCTTGCCCCTCGCCCTTCCTTCGACATCTCAAGTCGGTGCCCCACTATCCTTCGGCATTGTCTCTCCCCCATCGGCGATGCTGACACCCCTCTTTTCCTTCCTCTTCTCTCCCCCACCAACCACGGCTACAACAGCCCCTCGCCACCGCCCGTCAAACCCATGACTTTTTTCTCTTCCTTTTTTTAATCGGTCTAACCAAAATGTCCTCCATGTTCGAGTTAAATTACTTCTCCGGCGGGGCTGTCAGCCGAAAAATGGAAGGAGGGTGTTGGGCGCCACACTTATGAAAGTTTGGTGTGACGGATAGCTAAAAATAACTTTATGGTGCAAAGAGTTACCGTGTAAAAATTTGGAAGTGCCAAATGCAATTGACCCATCAAAGTATATGTAAATTTATAAATCCTCAAATCACTCATATTTAGCTGGCATGTCAATTTGACACATGAGATAAGAAATGTGCGTTGAATCAATAGCTTCAGATCGGACTAAATATTGCATTTATTCCTTATGAGTAAAAAAGTGGACAACTAATGATCACTCATGACAAGCTATAACATTTATCAAAAAAAAAAAAAAAAGACAAGCTATAGCATGTCTACACGAACTCTGTTATAAATCTACTCGAACTCTATTAAAATATTCTCTATTAAAAAAAAAACATCAAAAGCCTTACTTGACATACCGCACCACGTTTCGTGTTTCAACGATTTTGCTCCGTGTGGGCACACCCGGCATTCTCATAAGTATACAAAATTAGGCGTTATAGAATTGATAATTGCGCTCAACTTTTTTTTACTGTATCCTAATTATGGATCCAACAAGGGTTTTGGAATCTAATTATGGAGGACGTGTTAACCTGTCGCCGCACACGTAGTCGGCCCACGTAAGCACCGGCCACGACATTAAACAATAGAAACAGCTTACCTGGCAATCTCTGACTAAGGGTTTGCATGCTTTAATGACGTCCCTGTCCACCTATATACGCTCCATCCTGTAAAAATACTCCACATCCAAGGCCCTGTTTGTTTCGCCTAAAATCACGCTCCCAACATCTCTCACGCGCCGCCGTCCTCAGCCCCCATCACTTCAGTCAGGTCACCCTCCATTATCCCTTCTTCTTTGCCGTTTCCCAAATTGGACTGTAAATAGATCTCAGGTGCATTAAATAGACCAAACATTCGCTGGAGGCTGCACATTGCCGTTACAGAACGAAATAGTATTTAATTCAAATAACGGGAATGGATCGAGGTTTTTCGGCGATTGCGATTGTTTGGTTATAATCCCGAGGAACTTCCAATTGGCTCCTCAGGCGATAATCAGAGATCAAGGTGGCCATGTGCTTTACAGATTATTACGCGGTTTTTCCATTTACATGACGTCTCTTATTATCTACTCAACTGTTTCGACTTTTGTAAATCTGAGTTGGGGATGGTATTGGGTTAGATCAATTTTTTTTGAGCTTGAGTTTTCGCTTTTATGTATCTGTTGATGCAAAATTCAGTTGCTATTACGTTCTTTTAGCTTAAAGATTTTGCCCTTGCGTGGAAGGTCAGTTTGTTTCCAAGATTGACAGTCACCTTCATGTGACGTTTTGATGCGTAATTGCGTACTCTTGAAGCTGTTTTGTTACATTTATACGTAAAGATTGCTTTGCTTTTAGTTGCTTCACTTTGTGCTGAAGGACCTAGTGTGACCCATCATTTAATAGCTTCAGTTAACAAAGAATCTGATCAGATGTTTGAGAGCTCTGAGAAGGGTTATTATCTGCAGTGCTAGTTCTTTTGGTGAAAATACTAATCTTGGATGTATATTGGAATCTGATTATACAGACCTGTATTTTTTGTGCCAAGATTAATTACCTATAGTCTGATTCAGATGCTATTACATGTATGTGTATACAGGAATTTCCTAAATAGTAAGCGGCAGATATTGGTTCAATTTTGCCAAAGTTTTTGCTCTTGGTTATGGAGGTAAAGGAAAATCCTTGTGTTACTCTTTGCAGGGCGAATAAGAGGTCAGTTGTCAGCAGTGGACTGGCTTGATGTGCGATGCAGAGATCACGTAAAGCTCTTCTGCAGAGAAGAGCTTCAAAGAAAGCATTGTTTGGAAGGAAATTGTATACGCTTTCTGTGCCCCTAGCTTTTGTTTTGTGGGGGCTAGTCTTCCTCTTGAACATTTGGATCGGCCGTGGTGATGTTCATAAAGGTCAGCTAGCTCTTGTTTAGCACCAGATTTTTGATTTCCTACCTTTACTTACTTTAAAGGCGCAGAAACTGCTGATACGATGTTTAGATAATACAAAGTTCTGATTATCTTCTAAGATGAATGAGAGCTGCACATTTATCAGGAGGCCAAAAGAATTGGAACTGACAAAATATTTATTTCCTTACAAAAGTGGCTTAAGATTGTCATTTGTTTCATCAGGAAATGCTTTGCAACAGAAGGATATATTTCATAATCTGCACTTAATGCTCTATAATCTTGAATTTCATCATGCGTGCAGCTTCATCCCTCAACCCACCGACTGCTTTGGAAAGATTTGCTCCCCTTGTCCCATGCACCGGAAGTTCTTCCGCTTGGTTGTCTGGTGGTGCCGAAGTGGCTAGGCTATTTGCAACATCACTTCTTCACTGCTTGGACCGATCGATTTATGTATCAGAAAGCTTTTTCCTTTTACCCCCTTCTCGTTTTGTTCTTCATTGGGAAAATTACGCTCACACCCCCTGAGTTCATGTCTTATTACGTTCGCTACCCCTTGCATATGGGAATAACAATTACACCCCTTACTGGTAGTCTTTGTCGGATCGTGTTAACTTTTGTTGATAATGACATGAATACCCTTGCCAAGGCATCAAGGCGCCGTTATACCATCATGGCCAACAGTGTATTTCGATTCACAATCTAAGTCTTCTAGTAATCCTAGTTCATGGCTAAATTTCAAATCAATGGTCTCTTTTATTCAAAATTTCCATGGCTCAACGTTGACAAAATCTTCCACATCAATATCAAATACACATTTTCCTACACCAAAGTATACTTGTCCAGGAAACATCCCAAGCAAAAAACTAGCCTGTGCAACGAGGTTACCTGCTGGGACATGGTGTGTTTCAACTCATCCCCCTCTCTCTCCACCTTATCTCCCGCATCCTTTCCGGCTCACCAATGACAATGATGTTCCTGATCCCACCCCGAAACAACTACTGCTTCCTTCCACACCCACCACCACCAGCGGATCCCACCTCCACAAACCTACCACCACCAACCCAAACCCATCAAGTAAGACCTCCACCACTAGTCGATTCCACCACCACTAACTGAACCCATCAACAGAAACCCACCACCTACCAGATCCACCAACCAAATCCAAACCACCGCATGATATCCATGACAAACCAATTACCAGGTGTGTGTGTGGACTTGAGGTGTGGGCAGCGGCCATTGGAATAGGGGATTGGGCGTTGGGGTGTGTGTGTGCGTTGACTTGTCGGTTGGGGGGCATTGGGTGGTGTCAGTTGATGGAGGGCATTGGGCTGTTGGGATGTTGCATCTCGTTATAGGGCATAAAGATTAAAGAGAGGGGCTGGTGGTGGTGTTGGTGGCGATTGGTAGTGAGGATGGCAGTCTTGGTGCTCGGCCGCGGTAGTGTTGATGTTGAGGCTTGATTGAACTGTAACGAGACAGAAACTCAGGGGGTGAAAATGTATTTTCCCTTTCTTGGTTTGGATTTTGTTGCCCTTTGTCATTAACAACTCGGCATTGGGCATAGCCTGTCCCCAGAAAACCTGTCCCCAGAAAACCACCCTAGACACCTAGGGTCCCTCCATACATCAGAACAACCACATAAGCCATAATGGTTTTGCCTGGATAATGTGAAACCAAAGGTTTAAGGCAAAGCTTGGATAATGTGCAACCGTCGTTCTGTCATTTGGGTCAAAATGCCCGCACTTTAGATTATGTATCAGGAAACAGTGCAAAATAGAAAAACGGACTAGGCTTCTTGGAATGGGAACCTGTGTACACAAACATGTACATTCCCAACAAACAAAACCACTCCAAGGGGGAAGTGTTTGGACTATGGTTGGATTTCTGGTGTGGAGCACTGGTTGCCCTTGGGAGAAAGTTAGAAGACGTACACATGTCCACACACCTTTTATTGCAATTTGACTGTCTATTGAGGTAAAGGTGAGTGGGTGGCATATGCTGGAAGACTGTTGCAGAGTCAAGTCTAGGACTTAGGGTGGTAGAAACTTAAGCTATGCAAACTTTTCACACCATAAGTTGGTCAAATTTTAAACTTTATTGATTCTCCACCTTTGCCATAAGATTGCCATCTAAATGCTATTGAAAAACATATTTACCCGAGCTGGAGGTGGGATATACCCACTGTCCATAAGGTGTGGATGCGTCCCTGCTTGAAGATGTCTACCACAAGTTAGAAGACAAAAATATTGTCATTTGTCAGGACACTTTTGTTTCTGAATATATGTAGGCTGTTTGTTCTCCCTTTATTCTCTCCCTTCAATTTCCGTTTTGCAAGATAGCTCTTAATTGCTGGAGATTTACTCTTTCTGTGCATATAAGAATTCTTCTGTCCTCTTGATGGCTCATATGCATTTTGCAAAGATCCTATTGGCACAATAACTTGGGACGAAAATGTACCGTCTGAAATCTGAATAAAAATGCCACTTATATGTGGGAGTATCAATTACTCTCCCTTTAGCAGCGATTGTACATTTGCAGACTATAATCCCATGGAAACCATTATTTTTTTAGTCTGGCGTTTCTGTATGTTAGTTCGTTCTACTGGTGCCACGCTGGACTGGGTGTTCATGAAGTTGCTTCTTTGGTCTCGTACTCCGATGTTGCCTGTAGACAGGACCATGTTAATTGCGTTTTATGTGTAATTTGAAGACATTTTTGGTAAATGATGTAAACTTGTCCGCTTTAACATACTGCTCTTGTACCATGTACCTTTCAGCAGACTCCATTAGTTGCTGGAACAAACGCGTGGCATGTTTATCTTATTTCTACTGATTCTATTTATTGGTTTATTGGATGAATTCTAGATGGATCAGGAGATCTTCCTATTGGTATAAGAACGTGGGATGAGGATAAGAGGTCGCCTAATAAAGGCTTGCCTTCTGAATTTTCTGTAGATATTAGTCCTTCCATGGAGAATTTTGAAGAAGATTCTAATGAGAATCCATACACAAATGAGGCTGGAACTGAGGGTCATACTTCGCAAATTAGTGGGAGTATCGTAAATGCTGTCCCTGCTGTTGATGAGTTAGGCGAGGTGGAGAATTTCAGTTCGGGAGCGCAATCGGAAAATGCTGCTTCAAAAAGTGACAGGCTATCTCGTGCTGTGCCTCAGGGTCTTGATGAATTCAAGAACAGAGCATTTAATTCTAGAACTAGACCAGTTAGTGGTCAGGCTGGAGGCATAATACACAGGTTGGAGCCCGGTGGTGCAGAGTATAATTATGCTTCCGCTTCAAAGGGAGCAAAAGTTTTGGCTTATAACAAGGAGGCAAAAGGTGCCTCCAATATACTAGGTAGAGATAAGGACAAGTACCTTCGAAATCCTTGCTCTGCTGAAGAGAAGTTCGTTGTTGTAGAACTTTCAGAGGAAACCTTAGTTGATACAATAGAAGTAGCAAATTTTGAGCACTATTCATCTAATTTGAAGGATTTTGAGCTGCTTGGTAGTTTGGTATATCCCACTGATTCATGGGTTAAACTGGGAAACTTTACTGCTGGAAATGTGAAGCTTGCTCAAAGGTTTGTTCTTCAGGAGCCAAAATGGGTGAGATACCTCATGTTGAATCTACTGAGTCATTATGGTTCAGGGTTCTACTGCACACTGAGTATTGTGGAAGTATACGGAGTGGATGCTGTTGAGCGAATGCTTGAGGATTTGGTCTCTGTTCAAGATAATTTGTTTGCATCTGATGAATCTAGTGCAGCGCAGAAAGCAAGTTTGACTCAGCCAGTGTCCACTGGTGGTGATCAATATCATAATGTAATCAATGATGTGGAGGCAGAACCTGCTTATGAAAACTCTGATGTGAAACGTGGATTTGCAGCAACCGATGTGCCTGACCCAGTTGAAGAAATTCGTCATCAACAGGTTGGAAGGATGCCTGGAGATAGTGTTTTGAAGATACTGATGCAAAAAGTCAGGTCACTAGATTTAAATTTATCGGTTCTGGAGCGATACTTGGAGGAATTAAATTCCAGATATGGAAACATTTTCAAGGAATTTGACAAAGAAATTGGGGAGAAAGATTCCTTTATGGAAAAAATCAGATTGGATGTAAGGAGTTTCTTTGACAGCAAGGAGGTCATGGTATGCAAGTTTTAGCTTTTTCTCTGTCTTTCTCCCTATCCCCTTGCTAAATTTAAACTCCTATGTTATATTGGTCTTGCAGAATAAACAGGTCGCGGACCTTATGTCTTGGAAATCGCTTGTTTCCTTGCAGCTAGACATTTTAGCCAGTGACAATGCTATTCTCAGGTTGTATTCTTTTCCAAGCTTGGACAATGCTACTATACTTCAATTTCTTCGTTGTTTAACTTTTATTTAAAGTTGTCTTCCCGTCTCATGTTTGCTTGATGTCTTTGTAAGAAATGCTTCTTTATTTAACTAAGATAGTTAGGACGTTGATGGAGACCAAGCTCTTGGGTTAAGAGGCGAAGTTGAGAATCTAAATACTTGAAGCTTATTAGCACTTGGTTGCCAAAAAAACTAGAATAAAGTACCTTAAAAAATATAAGACACTTTCATAATTTACATCCAACCATCCACTTATTGTAGATGCAAACACCGTTGCACATCACGTTGGTTCCTTCTTGATTAAGATCATTTTTCACGGCTGACACGATGTCCTCTGCGGATACTAATGACAAGGAGAGTGCTCCAGATTAGGAAATATGTGGTCGGCAAGTTTGTCCTCTGTTTACATCTGTCAAGAAAGTGCTGAGTATCCTCGGCAAGCTAGAAGGACACGGTTGGCTAAAACATAAAGCTTGAGATCTGCTGCTGTAATAATGCCAGAACAGAAACTGGTCCTGGCCAACATACATGGCAGGCGCCAAGCTGCCTTGAGTAAAGGATGTGTCGTCCACATTTGCAATCTGGGTCAGTGACATACCCAAAGGTAATTTAGGTAGCAGTGCACAAGGTCGAAGTTTATGAATGGAACGTGCAAGTGAATTCTTCTATTGTATTAAGTTAATCCAATAGCAGTGATCAAAGAAGAATACTATTAAGAAACAGAAGCCCAAAAAGGGTGTAGGCATAGCAATGTATGCAAAATATTTACTGGCCAAAACAAACTAGCAAAAAATAGAAACAAAGTCCTATGCTCTGGAAGAGGCCATGCGGAACAAGAAGCTCTACAGGAAAATGGTCATCCCCCCCCCCCCCCCCCCTTCTTTTCCCCAGACAAAAACAAGCTACAACTCAGGTGCAATGCAAATCTCATATACAAAATTTGAAATGGCCATATCCGAGGTAGGAAAATCCTTCTCGAGCCATAAGAAAATGAAACTTCAAATAATAGAGGAGCCAACCTCACTTTCTGCACCTCCCAAAGTACGCCTGTTCCTCTAGCTCTATTATCCAAGTAAATGATAGAGGAACTTCACTTTCGGCACGTCCTTCCAGTCACCTTTAGTGCACTTTATGTCTGCAGCATCTCCCCAATTGATTGGGGCATGACCTAAGAAGCACGGACTCGGGTGCGGATACGACACGGGTGCAAATACGTGGATACGGCATTTTAAAAAATTTTAGGATACGGGTGCGGCGAGGATACGGCATATTTTATAATTTTTTTTTAATTATACATGCTTAGTAATTAATTTTTAAACAATTTAAATCTTAATAATCATAATATATGTGTTTGATATATGTGAAAAGATATTAATATTCCAACCAAAGTAGTGAGTTTTTAAATTTAATGGGTTCTTCTTTTGTAAATTTTAAAGCTTTCGACCAAATTAGTTAAGTTTAATGGGTTGTTCTATAAATATTAAAATTTTAAAATTGAACATAATAAAGATTTTATGTATTATCACTTCTATTTCTATGAAATAGCAGGTTGGTTTATATAATAACTCAATATTGGGGTCCTTACATAATATAACAAAACTAATGTCCTTAAATAATATGTAAATAATATAACATAATATATAACAAAGAAAAGTCAGAAGAAGCACATCGACGCAGTACACCGACTCTCTAGAAGCAGGCGCATGGCGCTCGCCGCAGTGGGTTGCCGGGACTCGGCCCACGGGGACGCCACAGTGGGTCGCCGGTAAGTCCCCTCCTCCTCCTCCTTCTTCTTCTTCTTCTTCCTTCTTCTTCTCTACAGTGTCTCCTCTTAGATTTCCGGTAGCCGCCGGAGTTCCCGATGGTCGCCGGTGGTGACAGATCTGAGCTGATACCCACCCGATCCGCACCCGGGATTTAAGAAATTAAAAAAAAAATGGTGGACACGCACCTGACACGCACCGGTGCCGCACCCGCACCCGACGCGTATCCAGTGCCGGTGCTTCACCCTAAGTGCCGCACTAGTGCTTCATAGGGCATGACGCACTGCACCATAAACAAGGCGATCAGCTTTGCCACTTTGCAGTGAGTGAGCAAGTGGCCCAGTCTCTCTTAATCTTTCCTGTCCCCGGATTTTGCCCTTCACAAGGCTTTGTCACCGTTGATCGATTCCACAAGATGGATTCCTTCAGATTGTAGAAAGTAGAAGACAAGGATTATCAAACCAGACCTAACCTAGTTCCCCTCACATATTGCGCCAGTTACCCATAGTCTGCCCCCTCAACCTCAGGTTAACTTCAAGTTATAGAATGGTATGTCAGAAGGAGATATGTGGTGCACAACCATCACACAATTTCCTCCTTTACAGCTATCTCTAGCGGCAAGCATGTTGTTTTCAAATACATTTGAGAAATTTTTTGTTTAGATTGCATGGAGAGAGTGACGGTGATGCAAAAGGGTCCTCATGCTTAAGATGGGGTGAAGCAATATGCTCAAGGAAAAGGGACTTGAGGAGAGAGAGTAAAAGTGGCACTGTTGGGTGCACTCATGCTTTAAGTACTTATTATTGTTAAAATAATGAGCGAGGCTGTGGCAAACCAAGTTTTTAGGACCGTGGTGGGGACATCAGGGGGTCTGCAACCCTGTACACTGACGGGGAGTGGGTAACTCTTGTCGACTAAAATGGAGTAATCAGAGTGTCTTCATACCTGCTCAGTTAAGGACAGGAGTTCACCTCTTTCCGTTGGTTGACCGAGAGGGCCTCTGCTTAGGTGTACAATTCCTTGCAATGACGTGGCAGGGGTGGACCGGTAGTCCTTCCAGTAGCTTTAAAGCAGCCAGGTCTCTAATCCTGAATCACATGAAGCCATTCATCCAAGTATGACCGAGAAAAATACGGGAATCATTCAGGATCACTAATTTGAGACCAATAAAATACTACAGGCATGTCAAATGGGTTAGAATCAGGCTCTTTGAAAATCTTCTTAGTTTTGGATCATCTGTCAATAGTGATTTTGCAAACCCTACTGACCATGCCCCAGATCACCTGTGTGACTTTGTATTCCTTGAATTAGCTGATGTTAGGCTGCAGTAACACGGTTGCAGTTTTGGTGCTGTTAAAAGTGTCAAGGCAAATAGTGATATTAACTCTTTGGCTCCAGAAAGGTGGTTTGAAGTTAATGAAGAACTAAGAAATTCCCCTGGTTTGGTTAATGGAAGCCCATATCAGAGTGGATGGATTATAAGGTGGACATAGGGTTGTAAATGAATCAAGCTGTTCATGAACTGCTCGTGGTTCGTTTCCCAAAGAATTTGTTCAGGTTCGTTTGTATAATATACGAACTGAACATGAACAAAGTTTTAATGAACATTCCAAATGTTCACGAATGTGTTCGTGAACAGCTCGCCCGAATAATAATTTAATTATAATATGTTCAAAACCCAAAAGTCATATAACTTAATCATAGTATTAATTAAGTTTAAACTTGGAAGCCCTAAAATCAGTTAGAAAATGAAATCAAATAAGATGTAGTTCTGATTTGGAAATAGTCATTTTGAATGAGACTACGAGTTTTTAAGTTCGGTTCATATAAATAAGCGAACGAACGAACGAACACGAGTTTTGTGAACCGAACGGTGAACTAGTTCACACAAAATTTTGAAGATTAAACGAATACGAAACACGAGCATGACCTGAAACTAAACAAACGAGTTTGAACATACCTCTGTTTGGCTCAAACTCGGTTCATATTCAGCTCTAGTGGACATGTACACATCCTATCAATTATGGTCATGAATGGATGCTGACAAGTACTCGAAGTTCTGAGAGGAAAGATGCAGAGCACCAGTGCAACCCGAAGTTTAAGACATCAAGTCATCTCCTAGGGCTGCAGCCTGCATGTTTAGGCTCAGGGAAGTTGGAGCTTTTGCATTGTGTTTTTGGTGCCACTGCATGCTTTTTCTTTCCAAGCGCAAGAAGTCCACTGTTTCCATCTTGACCGAAGGAATTTCCCCTCGTTTTAAAAGAAAAAGAGTTACTCCACCAATGGTTGTCTCAAATATGT